>CACRXK020002930.1:0-39436 GCA_902702795.2 Paramuricea clavata | reverse complement strand
TCTTTATTATAAAACTACGTTTGAAATGTTTGATATCATTGTTAACAAATTGAGCTCCAAACATTCCACCCCACCCCCTCCCCCCAATATCCGTTGACAAAGGATGGTTACTTGTGTCGTCTTTATTATAAAACTACGTTTGAAATGTTTGATATCATTGTTAACAAATTGAGCTCCAAACATTCCACCCCACCCCCTCCCCCCAATATCCGTTGACAAAGGATGGTTACTTGTGTCGTCTTTATTCCAAAAGTACCTTTAAAATGTTTGATATCATTGTTAACAAGTTGAGCTCCAAAACATTATCCCCCCCTCCCCAATATCCGTTGACAAAGGATGGTTACTTGTGTCATCTTTATTATAAAACTACGTTTGAAATGTTTTATATCATTGTTAATAACAAATCGAGCTCTAAAACATTCCACCCCCCCCCCTGGAAGTCACACGTAAACGGCATTGACGTTGCACCCCCTGACTTAAGCCTCGAGGATAAGTAATAATAATAATAATAATAATAACACTTTATTTATTGAGGATAAACAGATAAAATTACAGCTTTTTTCCAATCTGGTCCTCCTAAACTCTATAGACAAAGTCGATGAGAGTTGCAACTCTCTGCAACTGTTACTCATGTTTGACCGCCTCGTTCACTCTTATGCAACTCTCATCATCTGTGAGAAACCGAAAAAAACGAACGAACTTGAGTAATAATTTCGAATCCTCCTACTCTCTCATTTTTTGCTGCCTGTCTCAATCCCAACCCGTAAAACCGTCACTCAGGCTAAATCCTCTCAGAGCGGCGTTGACCCGGCGGCAGGTGATGTTTGGCTACATGTATATAACTACAATTTATCCTCGTTTAACGAGCTCATTAATATATAAAAATATTTCTTTAATTACATAAGGACGTTGTTCTAACTAGTCTCCGTGCGAATCATTTGTTTAGAAAGGAAAGCTCTGTATTGATATTTTAAACAGCCGCTCTGCTATTAAAACTTTTTGATGTACCGCCGTAACAAAGCCTTGTGCTTTTTATATTCGCGGTTACCACCCTCGAGGAGACTTTTAAAAATCGTTTATTTAGGGTGGATTATAGGCTTTCTTACCCAAGGCTTTTGGTCTATTGATCTATGGTTTCCCTTCCACTTCCCTGCAGGCTTGATTCCTGTAGTGACTAGCTGTGTTAATGTATAAATATTGTTAGTTTCGCCTCACGAAGCCATGTGAGTCCAGGTTATCAGATCATTTTGCCGGTCTTTGATTGCGAAGATCAAAGGAAAACTTTCTGCTGGCCGCTTCGTTATTTTACTTCATGTATTTACTCGCTTCGGGTGTTCTTCTTCACCGAAAGTTAAATATATGCCAACGCAGCTGTCTTTGAAGGAGTCGGTTGCCTTTGGACTTTGAAAGCTGTTTAGGAATGGAAATTGCTATATATTGTAATGCACACTTTATAGTTAGATTCAATACCGCCCTGCGCGTTGACTATAGACTCGGGCCACGATTTGTGCATGCATTGCATTATTCTGATGTTTCATTGCTGGTTGACCTCAGCATTTTACTGGAATATTAACTTGTTGGGAACCTTAATTCACTTGCCGGAGAAATAATTTTTGCAATTCCTAGATCTCTCCAAACCGAAGATCCCTCAGTTAATTAACGAACCAATGCTCTGATCACTAAGCCATTGCAATGTCCGATTGATGCACTTAGAAATATCATATGTATACAGCCGTTAAATTAGACTGAAAATATGGAAATAAATGTTTAACTGGCTCTATAGAAAATATACTGATGAATCAGGAGATTAAAATAGAAGAAAAACACGCATGCATGTAGATTTTATTAATGTGGGAGTAGGCAAGGATTTTTTGAGTCGCCAGGCAGTACCCTCTAGGTCCACTGACTCGCATGCTGTTTGAAGTTGGCATGTAAGTTTATGATTCTTAATTCAACTTAGTGTTTGAACTTTGAAACCATTGGGCATGGAACAGTGATGAAAGGATTTTAAAGGTTTATGTATGTGTCAGCATTGGCAGAGAAGAGGCGACCAGAGGCTCATATAGTGTCACTGGAAACTCTCTACTCAAATCATGTATTTCAGCAGCTCGGATTCAGCCTTCATGATACCATTCTTTGTCAGTCAAATCTAGGCAGAACTGATCTATATTCTAAGTCTTTTGAACTGGGGTGTGTGTTAATAGTTCATTTTGCTCCAACATAGTGATGATTGCACTGAAAGGTCGGTGTCCGTTGATCTCTTTCATATCTTAAAGTGTGATGTCATAGCATATTATCGCTTCATCGCACGTTCTGAATGGATTCAAGCTTTAATGTTGATTTGAAAGAATCAAGGCTCTAGCTTTTTCTGTGTCTCAATTATTCAGTTTAAACCGCAGACATATTGTGGTTCGAGAACACTAATGAGGACTACGCCACAAAAACTAAATCCGTGGTTAGGTTTCTGCAGACACAAATAGAATCATTGTGATTGGTTAAAACTTCTTGTATAAATTGAAGAGAACAAGCTTTTAGTAACATGCTTATGTATGTATGTCTGTCGTGTCTGCGAAATTATGGCTATTGAATTTTTTCAGCCGAGGTATTTCACTTGCGTCATTTGATGCACTTTAATGTAGATTGAAGTTAGAAAGATGTTCGAGAACTTCCCCGTCGTCTGCTGAGTGGACCGAGTGCGAATGTCGAGGATTAGTTGAAAGTTCTTATCCTGGTGTCTCTTTATAAGTACAAAAGATTTCATCATTTCAATCCTTGTAACCTTGCTCAGTACATCATTTGTCAATACATTACGAGACTTTTCCCAATCTTCTGTGTTGAAATACTAAGGATACAGGTTGGAGAATAAATTTCAACACCTTTCTATTCTCTATAGCCTTGGGGATTGAAACACTCTAACTGTTGAGCTACCAACTCTACAGAGATAGCTGGTAAGCTCTTATCCTTTATAGATACGACTCTCCATTGCTATATATATTATATACCTGTTGAACTATAAAACCTATCTGGATTACTGCATTGGCGGCTTATAAAATATAGCTGTTATCTTTTATAACCATGTGGAATATTAAAAAGTCGTGATATATTGATAGATTAGAAATAATTTTATAAATTTATCGTGTGTGCGGAAACAGTGTATCAATATGAGTGAAATTCAATAGATATTACTGTTAATTAATATATTTTAAACCGTCAAATATTATTTTTATCATTTAAAATATATAAGTTGATTTTAGGTTTCAGTATTTGGCTTTCAATTTAAAAACTGATGAAATATAAGCATGAAACATTGATATAACATACCGCCATGGAATTAAATTGTTCGTGAATTATTAATAACTTCCAAGCTGTAAGAAGAATAGATATTAATATAATATTCTCTAAAATACATTTCAAATTGTCGGCAACTTGTGCTATTAACTATATGCAAACGCACTTAGAGTAAATGTCAGCCATTTCTGTCCGGCAGGAGGCAGCCATATATTTGCTCTGTGTCAGACCGAATTCTAAAAGAAATTATAAATAATTATCTGTACAAACAAACTACTTTAGTTCATACTGTGTGAAAAGATTGTGATACGATCGCGGATAAGTCGTTTTATCGTAGCACATGGGGCTCGGCGGCATTTTTAAGAAATTCAAAAATCGGCTTATCTAGGCAAAGCTAAAAAGCTGTATGTATTAAGATATAGAATTAGAAAGGCTCTGTTCATAAATAGACTTCTTCATTCGTGAATTCCTACATTATACTTTATAGCCATAGGGTTTTTTTTTATTCCTTCTTAGATTAAACTTTTGAGATAATTGGTGTATATATGAAGTTGTATATACTGGAAGGGGAAATACAGGGGGAAATGGTGTAAGATGGATATTCTATATTGAGCTGATAAATTAGTTTTTCCTGGCAAATTATACCGGAAAAGACTCGGAAAAGGAGGTTTTATGCAAGGGAACAACAATCAGCTTTGCAGTTAAACAAAGGTACGATAAAAACCTGAAATGGGAACTGAAAAATTACTAGATTTCCGTTAGATCAGTAAAGAGAAGTCAAAACACAGAGCAAGAATAACAAAATAGCATTAACATTACACGATTATACTGTCAAAAGTAAAATATTTCATTGTTTTTATTTTGCCCTGACACTGGTATAGGTTTATTTAACAGTTATTTAGGAATGTTAATTTTAATTTATTAGTTGTCAAACAAAACGTTTTAGTAGGTTTAAGAAGGAAATAACATACAACACTTTCTGTCAGTTGACTTCAATCTTCAGGGTCAATGCATCATCTTTTATCGAGGGCACACAGTTGAGAATATACATAGAATCTAAACTAAACTAACTTTATTTATATTGGATAGTTGATAAACTAACTTTATTTATATTGGAATCAGTTATAAATTCTTCTTCCTACTAGAGGTCCAGTAAAGGTCGTCCTTTACTGGTCCAGTGTTATACTGCAAGAGAAAACTTAAACTAAACTAACTTTATTTGTACTGGATTGGTCTATGAGTTCAACTTCAGTAATCATGTCAAACCAAAGCATTTAGGTAATTCACTCTTGAAGCATTGAACATGTATCAGTGATCCCCCACCCCCCGTCTTCTTTTTTTTTGCAATGTTGTAAACGCGCGTAAACGCGTATGTGCACGATGAGCCAAGCCCATTCCGTTTTGTAAAATGAGCTGCAGTTCGCTGGCTATAACGTCGCCTTTATGACAGCTACATGATCGATATTTTTGTATCTTAAAAATTCCCTATCCATGAAAAGCTGTACGGATTCAAAAGTAGAACAACTAATTATAAAGAACATGACAAAAATAATTAACACATATGACCTTAATTAGTTCGAGAATTAATTCTAATTACCACTTTGAAAATTCCGGTCATTCTCAGGACTCCGGGCACGAGTTCAGGTTTTCAAGCATGCGTTAAACTACGTTCTTAGTGTTGATTTGCTCCGCCTTAGAAATACGTCTGTGTTAATATCGTATTTCGCTTCAGGACCGCAGAATGTCATTTGTTATCTGATGTCTTAGCAGACTTGAGCGTTGCCCTTGCGCGCTGAGATGGGTTTTCAGTTAGAACTTTTTGTCGATCCTGTTGGCGAGAACCTAAAATGTGATCTATGTAACGCCGTGTATCGCGATCCTGTTATAACATCGTGCGATCATGTTTATTGTGAACAGTGTTTAAGAGCGTGGTTGACTAGCAGAACAGACTGTCCCAAAACTTGTAAACAGATCTCGTTTGAAAGAGATGTAACGCATTTATTACCTTTACAGAAACTGGTGGAACGGTTACGGACGCGTTGCGTGAACGTCGCAGAAGGTTGTGAGGTTGTTACGCCGCTTGGGGACATGTTGGCGCATCTAGAAGTGTGTGACTACACGAAGAAAGATGTTTCTGGGGTTACTGGCTTACCACGCACAACTTGTTCAACGGAGCAAGTATCTGGGCCGGAAGTCAACTCACTCAGCCAAGTATTTGTTTGTAACAAAGGTTGTGGATTGCCTCTACTGTTTCAAGATTCCTCAGAACATGATTGCGTGAAATCTTTACAATCGCAAGTGTGTTCACTGCAAACGAAGCTCACGCGTTCAGAACACGAACGCGAGAAGGTAGCTGCACGTCTTGTGAAACGCGAGGAAGCGATGCAGGAACGTTTTACGCAGCTCGAAAGAGATTTGAGGTCGTACCAAGAACAAACATTGAATTATGAACTACGCTCACGAGACCAGCGTTCACAGATTAACTACTTAAGAAGACAACTTGACAGTCGGGAATCAGACCAGGTTAGACTTTATTTATTATTTTTTTATCGACACCTAAATTGTAATTACTCGCTCCATTGAAGTATACGGCCCCAATGACTTAGCGCTGTATGGATTGCATAAATCCTAAATCCTGTTGTATTGATGTATGATAACATTGGACTATCCAAGAAAAAACCCAAAATGGATTGTCTCGAGAACAAGGTAGCTTTATACCGCGCTAACTTATGTAGGCTTGTATACTCATTGCAAACCAAGATTGTCACGATTTGTATATATAGCTTGCGTTTAAGACTTTATGAATTGACGTATAAATTGTGCTACTCAGGATAAGATTTGTATATGATAGAACTAGAAAGCAGAACCTAATTGGACCCAATTCATATTATAATATGAAAGATGACTTTTGAAACAATACGAATACGCTTTATTAGTTTATTTAGACGGCACATTGTCTGCTCTAGATTCCGCCTTTTGTATTTTGATTTTAAGACTTGTAATGATGCGTATTGCGTTTATTATCATTGGAGATTTATTTTAGATCCAATTTAACCCAAACGCCTTGCATCGTACTGACTTAGAACGTCGGTAATATACAGCGCGCTCGCTTCACAACGAGGCCAGGAGAAAACATTTGTTTCAATGCATAAAAAAACATGAGAATTAGCGTGTGTTTAGTCAATCATTCACGCAATGTCAAACTATAGTCATACAGACTTTAATTGTCCAATGGAAAGCATGTTGTTTGTGTTTTAGAAGATTAAAAACACCTCAGGATTTCGAGAAAAGTCGTTTATCAAGTGCGCTTCTAAACCTCTGACGAACGTCTTCACACAAAGCGCCCATTTTCGTGTGGTTCAGAAGATATCAACAGTACCTACAGTCGACCTCACATTTGAGAATGCTTAGCGCTTTAGCGCACTTGTTGATCTTAACGCAGTTTTGAAATTTGCGCGTACATGTTATTCACGTAGAGCCTTAGCGATCAAGCATACTTAAGGCTTGGCACACTTTGAAATGAATATTTCTGTGGCATTAGCGATTTAAAACCCCTAGATTGAAGTATAAACGACTTGACAACAAATAATATTGGTGTTGCTAAGTGCTTGTTACAGACAGGCAACATATGAAGTGGCATGTTTTTGTTGCGCGCTCCACTACAAGCCACATTCGTGTGCGTAGGATATATAAATAGCCAAATAATCCTGACTTTATAAACAACCGACATATGTCGAAACACTCGCTTGTGTTTCACGCTATGCTAATGCGTCAACGAAATATGAGACGGCGCTTTGTTTCTCCATTTACGTTTGCTATCAAAGTGTTTCTATATGATTTTAGGCATGAAAACGTACTTCCCTATAGCTAGGACAATTGAAGCATGTACAACCCTCATTAGCTAGCGCTGTATAAATGGCCTCGTTCGCCATGAAAACTTTGTCGTAAAATAGTGCAATGTTGATGATGATTTAGAGTTTCTCCTCATAAATAAAACGGTAATTATTTCAGAACACGACAATTCGATACAGCGTAGTTTGTCCCACGCAAAAGTACACAAGGCGGCATGAAATTTTATGGATTTAATAAAAGAACTACACAAATCCCCTGCTGGAGATATGGATTATGCTACCTTTACATATTATCGGAATAATTTTAGATCTAAGTTAATGCTATTTGAAAAGTACTTTGTAAACGTCATCTGACGACAGCAGCAACTGAAAATATTTGTCGTTAACATTGAGATAAACCTGAATTCAGCCTGATGTACAAGAAACCTCGGCTGGAGTTGGAATTTCTAATTTAGTCCAGTAATCGCTCGCGGGCATGGGTGCATTGGCCTTTGCTGACTCTTAAATTAACAGTAACACATCATACAAGTATTAAACTAAGCTCATTAGCTGCATCTGTCAATAGTCTGTTTTGCCAGTACTGATGAAAGTCGTTGTGTATAATTGTATTAAATATTTTTTATGCTTATTAAATACAATAAATATTCTCCATGCTCTGATGAACAAGATTATTACAAACATATCGAAGTTTCGAGCCCTTCGGCCAAAGAAAATTCGCATGAAATATTGAATTGTTTGTAATCTTCAGTAATTGTCAACCATGCTTTCTATGCGAACAACTTTCCATTCTATATCAAACTATCATAAAATGTTTGCAACATGAGTTGAATACATTATTAACCAGTTCGTGTACTTGGCCTTAGCAAAGATAAGAACTCAGAATTATGTTGGCAAAATAATTAAATTAACATGATGCACTTATGTGAGGGGTAAAAACTTACCACAGCCCACATAATTGTGTAGTAAGTGATGTGGATTCAAAGAACAACCAATCTTCATAATCTTAATAGCTCAGCAACAATTTATTAGGGATACTTGGGTATTTAAATTTTCCCACAAATCATGATTCATCTCATTCTGTAATCTTATTACTGCTCAAGAAGAAATTTAAATTAGAATTTTAAGCGGTAAAGCCTCTTACAGAAGCACGTTTTTCTTGTCAACGAACCTTGTTCCAAGGCTGGTCATGCCAGGTTTTGGACAAGGAAAATTTGTTGAAAACTTGTCAAGTATGCATGAAATACTTTTATGGTTTCGGCCAACAAAAGGTGACCTTGACGATAAATGTTTAACAACATTCCATCACACGAGTAACAAAATTTGTCCGTTGTTGACCGTTCACACGAGAAAGGAAACTCGTCAAGGGAAACTTGTGGCTTAACTTTCGCTGCGCCCAAGGGTTAGATTAACAAGGTCAAGGATAGTTGTGATGTCACCATGTGTAGCTTAAAAACATCCGATATTTACCAGTTTATGTTTGCGCTAAATATCGGCAAAAGCAGTGAACACAATATCATTTGTTTCGTCTACAATACAGCGCGTTATCTCATGAAATGCAATTTGTGAAGCACGTAATTATGGGCTTTAAAACGGAAAGAATTAAGGATTTATGACATTAGTTTTGACGTTCTTTTGTGCATCTTTTTAGGTAACGAGTGAAAACGAAATTCGAATTACTCTGGTACGTTCTGAAGGAATACTTGGTCTAAACATCCGAGGAGGAACGGAGGTAAGATCTTTGATTTCTAATTTTGTAATCTAACCTGGCCTTTGTCACCTCCCCCCTGGTTAATGAAAAGTTGATCGACCCCCACACTCGGGTAAGAGGTTAATTGCCACATTCCACTTAATTGTTACATTCCAAGCATTCGTTGCGAAAAGTGCTTTTGCAATAATCATAATAATATTGGGAATAATTGCGTTCTTTTAAAGCTTTCTTAAGAACTTAATTATTCTCTCGAACAGACTTTGAAAGTGCTTAACCTAACACGAAAGCAAACATGTACTCATCAGCGCCTTTTTGAAAAAGGAATTTTGGTTATTTTAACAAGTTAGATTCCTGCGTCATTGCGCGGTCTCGTGTGCTAACGAAAAGTTATTTTAACATAATAGATCCTTGCAGCATTGTACGCTCTCATGTGGGCAAATACCCTGATCAATATTAATATTCTAGGTAAAGACTATTTTAGATTCCACGTTAGAGCTTGCGAAATTACAACAATTGTGAATACTTTCGAACCATTGTAAACAATTTGTAAACTTTTGAGTACGTTCTAATTGGATATAAATATTCGAGAATATTTCGCCGATAAATGGAAAAGACCCTTGGCTCAAGCCTTTCGAATAATCCGTATTCTTATTTGTTTGTAAAGTATTGGGTATTAACTGTACGAGCTGTAGTTTTCCTTCATGAAATTCTATTACAGAATATCTCTCACAGAACATAACACAACGAAAAGTTATTTTTTATCCTTCGTTGAATTTAACATGAAGTATAATTAAAAGTATTTTTAGCCAGACTTGTTGGGATAAATACAATTAACAAAAACCAGATTAGTTCATTTAGATCATAACTGGCAAAATTATCATAATAATCATGAATAACACGTCTCACTCAGCTCTGCAAAACATCAAATCTTTTTAACAATTTTTGGAATTCACTTGACGGTGAAAATAGCCTTACATGACGGACGTTATCCAAATATTTATTACATTTTGATCAGCGCTATCTCAAACGATTGTCGGTTGCTTGGATGGTAATATCATATTACTGTTCTTCACTCGATGGTGTTTCTAGCTTTGGCACTTATATTGTTGTTTTTCTCTATTTCTGCTCAGGAAGATGAACAGCATCGCGGAATATTCATCTCAAAAATTGTGGAAAACAGCCCAGCGTCGGAAAAGTTACAACTATATGACAGAATTCTTCAGGTATATTTACGTTTTCCTTCGCACCCTGCGGTTCAAGTCCGGAAATAACTTATCAACATTGCTGCCTAGCAAACTTGTGTCATAATTCACAGATTTAAGGCAGTGTTTTGTGTTATATTGTGAAATTAGTGCCTTTTAATGGGGGTATATAGTTATATTTCACTGTGTGGGGTTTCGTGTTTATGTGGAGAGGTCCAGCCTTCAAACATTTGAACATATGTATAGTTTATCATTTAGCTATCTTTGGCCATGACTGTATTAGGCATTTAATCGCATTTTCGTGACTGTATCGTGCCAAAACGTGCCATCCATAATACTGTATGCGTTATATCACAGTGTCCTAGTCATTTGCGCACGAAATTCTAAGCACGAAATACGATATACGCATTGATAATTAAGAAAATTGTGGTTCAAATATTTCTTTTTGTCGAAATGACATATACACCGTGATTTGCGTCATGGCGTCGTGACAGCTATATGTAAAAGTTACCGCGTGGCGCTTAACAGGATGTTATTCTAAGCAAGCTCGTCTCAGTGATAAACGACATTTGGGGACAAGAAGATTGTGTTATTGAATAATATTAATCCGTTTTGAAAGATCACAGGAAAATTCTAAATTTATCTTGAAGGCTTAATGCTGTTAGAAAATGCATT
The DNA here is from genome assembly GCA_902702795.2 of Paramuricea clavata. Classification (NCBI taxonomy): domain Eukaryota; kingdom Metazoa; phylum Cnidaria; class Anthozoa; order Malacalcyonacea; family Plexauridae; genus Paramuricea; species Paramuricea clavata. Next base: position 28,712 of record CACRXK020002930.1, on the reverse strand, counting down.
TTCTTTCCATCATAAAATGATTTATAGGGAAGCTTTTCCGAATGATAAAAGACATATAAATGGAGTAGTTCTTTTTTAAACTTTTTTTTTATATAAACCTATTACCATCCTCCAAATTTGGATGACATCTTAAAAGCACTGTCAACATACTTTCAATCGGCTAAATTGACGGCGAGTAAAGGGCCTGGAACTAGCATCAGGACAGAAATCCATTTTGCAGTATTTCTATTTTCATTGTAAAATTATTTGAAACTTTATAACGATGTTTCGTGATTGTAACGATGTCTAGTGTAGACTCGACTCCTTGTTCGTATTTATCGATTGCACAAGCATTTAATGAAACATATCGTAAAAAGTTTAGTTTATGGAACAGATAAAATCTAAAATACACTGTCTGTATTTAAAACAACAATGTTAAAGCTCTACAATGTTAATTGTTTTAAAAGCTGCAGTTCGCTTCAAACTAACCATAAATTGCAATGCAAGTGTTTTTCAACAATTCGTATAGTTCGTAGTAATAATGATATCTTAGTTCAAAGCATTCACATATTTTTTCAATTACAGTACGCGACAGCATTTTGCAAGCAGTGAAAGATTCACTGTATGATAACTTCAAGCAATACACTAGAACAATAGCCAAGAGCTACTCTAAAGGTTATCGGGCAAATTTTATCTTATGCACTATAAAAACACAGTTTGAATTTTTAATGGCGCCCTCTCAAGCTAAACTTGATTTAAATAGTTCAACAGTTTCGCCAAGAAGAATGCGCAGTATTTCACTTTTGGGAACATACATTTTAGCATGGATGAAGATTGTTTTGTCTGTGCCACTGTTTTGGCCGGAAAACCCAAAGGAAAGCAGGGATAATTCTTGGCAAAGTTAGGAACAATGATAATTTCCGTTTGGTTTGTGTTTGAGTTTGTGGCTACCACATACTGTGTAGCGAGATGTCAATATCTGCGCCGTTTATCATCAATTTGAACTGAATCGACTAAATGACTTCAACAGCGCTAATGTAAACACGATCTAGCCTGTGAGACTACGTTCAGTCGGGGGCAACTATCGTCTTTCTTTTAGGCATACAAAATCACCAGAAAATTGATTTTGGCTTTATGTAGCTCTCTAGGAGAGCATCTCTTTAACAAATAACAGAAAGAAGCAATCAATTAGGTTATCAGTGATCGAGATTTGAAAACGATTTCATCATATAGTTATAACTGTGCTGTGTTGTTCGTGATATCATTGGCACTGTAGATTGTTGTGTAACTTCCCGCTTACATTGTCTTTGTTATTGTACAGACTCCTTAAGTTTGCTAACGATATATTAGCGTAGGCAAAATGCATGCTGTGTTCGGTATATAAATAATAAACTAGATGTAGTTTTGCATTAAAGTTATACGGTTACAGCAGTAAAGTGTTTCGTTGCGCTAAAGTTACAAGAAGACTGTTGTAGAGTAATAGCTGTTAGCGAGTTGTCGTTGCAACAGAATGTTGACTGTCAGGGTAAGATCATTGTTGTGATAAACTTATATATAAGTGTGTTTGGGCCGATGAGGTATCGGAAAGCTCTCAATACATAATTCATAATGATAAATTAAATTCACTTATCCCAAAATCTTCATTTCGCCTGAAACCAATGTGATGAAGATTTTGAGGTAATACTAGGACCTAGGTTATATGTTTGTCTATAAAAACTTATATATTCTCTATTTTTAATTCATTTGCGGATGTGTGCGGTGTGTCACACCTACTAATAGCCTAAAATTAAGTTAATTCGCGTGTTTGGCGCGCTGATTAGGCGCAGTTTAAAATCGTCAACTATGCAAGTGTTATTCTAATTATTTTTCACACCTTTCCGCTGTATCGTGACAAACTCTGTTTCTCACAATGCTCGCCTGTGCAAACACATGTAAAGCAAGACACGAAACAAGCTTCCGTTTGCTTAGGACGTTTATTGAATTAGTTCCATTGTGTGTTTTAATAATTTATTTCAACCCACAACGTTTTGACGATACCGCCGTAAAGTACAGGTAATTATACCTAACAAGATTTCCAGCTAAAGCTATCCACAGACATTGCAGAATTTAAATTTAAACCGATTTTAGGATTAGCTATGATTGTATATGTATATAAGTAGGTGCAAAAAACACTATTCGATAAATTACATTTTTCTCGCTAAAGTAAACGTGTTTTCAATTTATGGCATAGCCGCATAGCTATGCGTAGGTTGCAATTGAAAAATAGTCCACCCCCAGAAAGTAATCGGGAATTGTATTTGAGCTATTCGTTTGTCGTCAAACAATTTAGTTTAAACAGCTGCATGTAGTCTCTGCCCACCTATATTAGCATACTGTTGTTCTCTGGTGATCATAATTTTGTTTTACGACGCTTAACGTATATATTTGTGAAAAGGGTATTATCAAATATGTTTGTACATTGAACTTAATACTGCGACCTATGCTACAAATACTTTCAGAACTGTTCATAGTGTAAAATAAGTTCTTTTGAAATTCTTTTCCTTAAAGAAATAGAAATAAATAATAATGATAAAAGTATCTTTTAAAAATAATAGCAATAATGAAAATATTTTTTATTAAATATATTTGGGGACACTTGTATTGGAAACTACGCCTGTGGTCAATGTATGTTAGAGTACAAATTTAAAATAAGACACAAATAAGATAAATATTCATTGTTATCGATAAAAATTACAATGGCATTAATTTTGCAAGTCATGCTTTTATTTCGCAATTTCCTTTGTTCAATTTGTAAGGAGACTTGCAGACGTTGTGGTTGAAAAATTCCTTGAGAAGTTTTTAGGATTTAATGACATTTAATTCACATCATCTGGTGTTGAACATTTTCCAGAATATTCCCCATTAAAGTGGTTAGCATTCTCTCTATGACTAGGGGGTAGCACGTGGGGAAAGCATGATGACTACCATAGTTAAACGCATGTGGAGAAGATACAGGCATGTTGCTCAGAGATTCCTTAATGGGTTACCATGGTGGGCTCACCATAATTTTTACAAGTCTCTAAGATACTTTCTTTTGTTAAAAAATTCACTTTGGAAACTTGAGTCCATACACTACAGTATATAAGTGTGTACCATTCTATTTGAATTAATAGAAAAATTATTTCATTTCACAGACATACCGTCTCATATAAAAGGGTTTGGATTGGAAATTTCATGTACTCAATAATAATGATTAATTATCGTTCATTAAAATAGAAAGCACTATACACAATAAGCCAATACAAAACCTCCAGCTATACCCCAATATTTTGCAGCGATGTTGTAAAAGTTAATTCTGACTTGGACTCAAAAACTGGAACAAATTAAAAATGGATGTTTGGCATGACAGATATTTTGACAGACATTTCAATTTCAAAGGACAGTTGGTTTTAATTTATATAAAAAACTGACCAACTTAAAACAAGAGTATTCAGTGTGTGAATTAAAGGGTTTAATGTTTTATACAATAAACATGTGCCATAATAAAATCTCTAGACATTTTCAGAACCATTTATTCTTCTGTGTACAAGAGCAGAACTTTGAAGAATGAAGTTCTAATTTTTTCAATAGTAGCAGTCAGACATGCTAATGACTTTATTGACACTTAGGGTAAATATTTGTGGAGTTGTGTTAGTTCATGACAGCTGATTTTAATTTTCCACAAACTTTGCTTGAAGTGCAGACAATGAAAATTTGTGCTTGGCTCCAAACGACGAGAGTTGCGTTAATGGTTAGTTAGCAATGTGATCAGAGGGAATTTGTGTTTGATTAGGGTTAAGTTTGTGCAAAATTTAATTAATTTAAGTTTGTCTTTCTTTTTGTTCTTGCTTGGTGTGGGTTGGCTTGTCACAGGAAAGCAGATGCTGGCAGCTTTAGGGCACGTTTATACTATCAAAGTTTCTGTGATCACAGTAGTCTAAGTTTTTAAGGATTTGTAAGAAATATTTGAGTGGGCTGAGTCAGTGTTAAACACTGATAAATTCTAAATACTGTGCATTCGAAATATACAGTTTTAACAATTGTGTATTCTGATTATGTACACTTTTTTCGGAATAACTAGTTGATTTTCTTGCGGCAAAAAAGTCAACATTTCTGAACTAAACCATTCACCATCTGCTGTGCTCAGAAGCCACCAAGTGATAGGATTTCTTCCAAGTCACATGTTAAATATTGGAACCCCAAGTCGAGATACCATAGGGGTATTCTTGGGTGACCAAAATTATTGCTATTTCCACTTTCAAATATTATTCTTGCCCTGATTGCCACGGTTGGACTGTCATTATATGAAAAAATATTGATCAGCTGAGACAATAACAGACTGCTGTTCTCTTAATTGTTCGAGAATATTTGGATAGCACCAGGATCAATTCATAATTGAACGTTTTATTGCTACTCCTGTTTACTTATTTATTTTTCTTGGTGTTATTCCATATGTGTGTTGTTCCTAACCATTCAAGGTCAACTAGCATATGGCAATCTTACAAGTTTGTAAATTCCTGTAATAAAATCTCATCTGGAATTTGTGATTGTTGTAAAAATATCAATCTCAAAGGAATCGGTATTTCATTTTTGGGCAGGAAATTAATTAGTGTCTGTTTTGTCTGCAGCTTAAAAGATTTGCATTACATTCGCATGTCTTAGCGAAACTAAGAGCATTGCAACAGTTTGAAAAACGATTCGAGTTTATTTCAGAAAGAACCCTTCTTGTACCCCCTTTGAAGTACCCGTTTATTTCAGAAGGAATACTCTTTTAGACAATACCCTTTGGAGTACCTTTTGAGTTAAATACAGATCAGTCATACACTTAATACTGTTGAAAGATAGTTGATTTAGCATTATTTAGTTTTCAAAGGACTCGACAATAGAATACAAATGAATGCAACACAATAGAATCATATGATTTTATTGTAGTAAATGGCATCATTTAAAGGTAATTGCAGTATCTCGAGCAAGTATCTTGTGTTTGATTATGTTGCTAAGTGGTTTCTGTGTTTTCAAATATTTTGAGATTATAAGAATTAACGGGAAATAATTAAGGATATTTTGTCTACATAGAAATCGTTTCAGATTAAAATCAACGTTTAATATTTTACAAATATGCGTAATGCAAACACGGCAGATCCGTTGTGATTCGCTAATTATGCTAATTAGACAAGCCTGACAGATTTTATGCAGAATTGGTAGCAATTACTTCCTTAACTGTTTTCGATACCAATTCATTATTCACATTATAGCTGATGAAATCCAGCGACAATTTCTAAAAAGTGATTATAGTTTTGTCAACGGATTTTAACTTTTAAACCGGAAATTCCTAAGATCCTAATTTCAGGAAAAGGTTTTGTCGGCACTTTTAATGTACTTTGCTTAAGAACTATTTTAAATCTTTCGTAAAAACTTTAAAAATCTTCTACACAAACCCCTGGCTAATTTGATTTTTATCATGAGGAAACTTGGACTCGTTCCCAGTCTCTGCCCTAGATTTGGCCGAGTAATATATCAGTACATATAACATTACATGTATGCAAATATTACTGCACTTTTATGTGTTATAAATAATTGAAGAAGCCATAAACTTCTACCCCTTCTAAACCCAACTATGTATTACTTCGCCAATGTAATTCGTGAATACGGTGTTACTTTTCGAAATGCCTCTGGGAAAAATTGGTAGTATTATACAACAGTGTTTTGCTAACATTGGGGAGATGTGTATATAACACTCGTGCTTATTCAACCACCTACGCAAAGACATATTGTGCAAGACATTAAATCATCTAATCCTGTTCTCCCCTCACTCGCATGATAGGATTACCTACGGGGCTTCCATTACGTTCATTGTGGCTTCATCTATTACTCCAGCTTGGAGGCTATCAACCTCCTGCATTTGCAAAATTGGTCACAGACTTGCTTCACCAAAGTAAACAATTGCTTATTTATTTGCCAAATATTTGGGTCAAGTTGTTTTGTATATATACAGCACTTCTTGACAATATTCCCACGCGATAAAAGAGATATTCTGAGATAGTATCAGTTCCCAATCTAAACTGGACCAAATCTCGAAAAATCGGCCATCCACAAATGTTTACAGTAAATTGCTCCAAGCATACATGGACTTATTGGATTAGACTGAGTTCAATTAGAAACTCAGGGATTATTATTCACAATCTATTTTCGCCTCAATATTTCCAACCTGGGATTTCCTCCAGATAATTTAACTCCCTCTGTGAGCACGCAAACTGTCCGTGTTATAGACAGGTTTGATAACCCCGTAAGCAATAATATTTGCACATCTGACATGCATGTTCTGTGCGGGTGCTGGTAGACTGTAGTGCTTATAGACTGCATTTAGGCCTTCAGGAATGGCATAGTTTAATATATATACTATTGATCTATAATAATACAGTATTTGCTTAGACATGAGATCGCAGTTTTCGACTTGACATTTTGGAAACCATATGAATTGCACTTTAAATTAACATGGGCTCAATTTTTAGCAATGGGGCAACTGTGGGACCTTGTATTACTCCATAATCAGTCCTTTCGTAAATTTATACTTTCATGCAACAATTTCCTAAATTGAATCTAATTTTTAAGTCTAGAATTAAACTCTGAGGTTATAAAACAGGGGCTGGGTTTTTTATTTACATATGCTGCAGTGTTTAAGAATAATTTATGAGTTGTACTTTAAGTTGTAATTTTTTCTGCCAAAGTTACCATGGTATAAAAACAAACAGTCATTTATAAAACATGCAAGAAAGTAAACAACTTAATTTATCCTTCAAATTTTCATGAATACCAGCTGGAGTCCAACTCAAGGACAAAATTTATAGTTCGGTATAGTTTTTAACAGGGCGCGAGGTTCTAAGAGGCCTTAGTCCTATAGCTATATTTAAAGAAGGTTTTGCTTGTCATCGCTAGGAGTAGAGGACGTGAAATTGAACTGCTAACTGGGTAAGATTGTAACTATTGATGTAACTGTTATAATATAATAGTGATAATGGTTCTTTATTTCAAATTAAACTGCGTATAACTCGCTCGGCCAAAACGCTGCAGTTTTAAACTAATTGATAGAGTAAAGAAACATTTAAACTTTTTATACATGTAGAATACTTTAAACAATCAGTAATTAAAAGTACAACCAGTTTTTGGAGGAGAATATTTTGCGCAGCTAAGAATTTTTAAGCTTTAAAGATTTAAAAGAATTTTAGACCGTTTCAATGACCGTTAAATATTCGTGATGTTAAACAAGAAGTCTTATTTTTACAGCTTGCAAGTGCATTGAAGTAGGTTTGCTTTGCATGCATGCGATGGTGTGTAATCTTGCGTATAGTTTTGCAATTATCGGTAACACTGCAGCTAATATTTTCGCCAAAACTCTAAATAGTATCATTGATTTTCTGCTGTAGTAAAATTTAGGTATGAATTACTTGAGTAAACTCAGGAATTCGGTCTAAAAAATGAAACATGTTTGTTACTCATGAGAGCAAAGTTTGCAAGTGGGGGAACTGAGTATTTTTTACGTAAATATTCTAACCAAATTAACAGCTTTTTATTCCGATGAATTATTCCTTTTAATGCGCTTAACCGTTATACAGTAAGATACTATTCTGCACAAGTAACAGCTACAGAGTTTGGGAGTCAAAATCGAGGCAAAAGTTAACAAAACGGGCGGTATGTGAACGATAGACAAAAAAAACCCAATTTCCATCACGACAGCTGCACTGCTGCAGACTGCAGTAAAATTGTTTTTCTTTTTTACATGAATTATTCTGTTGAATTTATTCATTTCTGCAGACTAAGTAAGTCACCCACTGTGTGAACTGACATATTGCACGGATCTGACGGATGTATTAAGGTTCTTCCCCACTGTTCACTGAGAGGTGGCTCTTTCCTCGGCAAAATTACTGCGGGCAGTTTATGGGATTTGACAAGATGAATGCTTTGAGGTTTTGAAATTTTTCTAGTTCCTAAGACAATCATGTATAATTATAATCATTTCGGCCATTAACAGAAATGCAGGGGGGGGGGAGTCCGATGAGTAATAGTTCCGGGGATAAATGTAATCATTTACATGGCATAGGACAGGGGGGAGAGGGAAAGTTGATGTGTATAAATGTCCGGTTTAACCCGTTTGGTCACTGATCTTACGATATCACTGGATAACGAAATTTTGTGTTCCCTCTGGATATTATTTAGGATTTGACTAATTAACTCGCGGGCGTTCATCGCGGGTTAAGGCACCCGCAACGAATTACGTTCATGTTCATGCTGACCTCAAAATATATGACTAGATAGTGCAAACTGTACTAAACCTTGAAACTAAACTGAATAAAACCCTCAAAAGTGAACTGTGAGTATGGTAATTTGTAGTAACTACTCGACGGCCGTGCCAAAACGTGTTTGAAGTGTAGGAAGGAAGGTTTCGTTATCCACTTCAAAACAAAGAGCAAGATATCAAAAGCAGTCACCTTTCCTTCAAGACATTCTTTGAAAAACACTTCAACTTTATCTAGAAAGAGCTTTTGTTGTTGTATTTTATCCTTCCTTTCTTACTTCTTTAAATGTTTGCGAGAGCGTTTGTAACAAAGTGAATCTTTCTTACTTAGTTTAACTAAAAAAATGTACGTTTAAACAAGAGACGATAAAGTTTTGAAACTATTGCTGCCAGTTTCATTTGCCATTAAAGCCAAGCCAAAAATTATAGATATTGGACCTTTTGTCCCACTCTTTAAATTAACATGATTACAGTGAAAGTATTGCCATTGGCTTCTATACCCAATAATTATCCATGGTACTTAAATGTGCTCTGTGCATTTAATGATTTAAAAGAATGTATTAAAAGAATGTAGTACACATTCAAACCGCCTAGTTGTAAGCAAAACAATTGAACTTTTTGGAAAACTTCCTCTCCCGGCGTGTATACATATGTTTTGCGCGGGTAAAAGAAACTTATTAAAAGGGAAACTGGTCTTGTATTGAACTGCTTCGCTCTTTAAGAGGAAAAGTGTCCAAAACCTTTTATTTTCTATATTGTACAGTTAACTATCTTTTTAAATGCATCTGGCGGTTGAGAATAGGAAACAAATAGAGATAATAGGAAAAAATTTAAATTAAAATACAATTGTATTTTTAAATACAATTGTATATTAATATTGCGCTGGCGTAGTGGTCAAAGCAAGCGACCTTCACCTCTGAACGGACTCATGTGAAAAGAGTCAGTATAGACGCTCTGACGAAAGCCGTGGGTTTCCTCCGAATGCTCCGGTTTCCTCCCACAGGGAAAGTTGACAGGGTGGGTTATAATATAGGATAAACACAGTTAAGTAATATTACAATTGTTGTAAAAGATAAAACAGTCTATAGGCTGAGTATATGATTAGGTAAGCATATAATACTTGATGTATTTGATCAATATCCACATTTGCGCTAGACAAATGATAATATGAATCTTGTATATTACGTTTAAATGGACGCCATATTTACAGAAATATAAGTCGAAACTTCCGGCATAATTTTCTCTTTGTCGTACCATCTGAAATCTCTTCATTTTAGCATTATCTTGTAGATAAAACACTAAAATCATTAAAAATAAAAAAGCCGATTGAGAAACTACAGTATCAAATTTTTGACTATGCAGAACTGAGCGGCATATTATACTCGTGACTTTGGGCGCGTCTTACGTAACATAAAAAAGTCTCCTCTTGATAAATCCTTCATTTATCCTGGAAAACTTTCTTTGATTCATGAAATGGGCTATCTCAAAACAAAGACAAGCAGGATTATTTAAAGAGCGAGGCGATTGTATGGACTTTTTGACGCTACTTATTGCCGGTCGTATAAATTCAACTCATCCAGAAAATTGACTCTTCCAGATTCACCCCCAACCTGGCGTTCTTACATTGTTTGCTGGTTAAATGAAGTACCACTTGAACCTTGGGGGAACTCGGTCAATATCAATACATGTCAATCAAAATCTATTCTTATTCGTAAATACCCTCTAACGCTCTACACTTCTCTTGCAGATCAACCAAGTCGATCTGACGAACGCATCGCATCAAGAGGCTGTGAAGGCTTTCAAAAACGCAGGGGATAAATTGGATATAACCGTACGAAGATTTAATAACCCAAAGCACGGAGACATGTTTTCAACCGGGTTTGTCTCCATTGGAGTTCAAACTGAGACTATGGATCAGAGCGAGATGAGAATCACTTGCTGTCGTTGTCGAAGTAATCGTTCTTCGCAAGAATTCTCTTCGCAAGGCGCGATTAATATCATCCATCAGAAAGAGGACTCAGGAGTCGACGAAATTGGCGAACACCAATCGGACGTTGACGGCTGTGAAGCTAACGAACTTAAAAATAACACAGGGTATACGTCGGACGATGTGAAACCTCGTGACGAGATGTTAAACACGTTGTTACTGAATACATCTCTGGCAGCGTTAGGAAAACGAACTAGCCGCATCATACCCGTTGACGCAGGTCGAACGTCCTACGAACCCGAGGATTCTTCCGAGTTACAAAGCTTAAGTAATGGCTACTATTCGGGCAATGTTAGCCAGGCGAGTTTGGAGAATGTTAAACCTGTCGAGAACGGCAGAGAAGGACTGGAAACAACTCAACAATTGGCGCCTGATGAGGAATGTTATAGTCCAGTTAATGAAACTGACCAGTTGTACTTTGATTCTGAACTGGAGTACGAGTATGAGGTATGTTGAAATTATTAATTTGGGCTATCTGTATTTTAGTTTAACATGGGTTCTATATAGTTCCTATTAGTGTGTTTCACTGAGCACTATCGCGCAGCAGATGGTTGCCAATCTGCAGTTATCATAGAGATAAATAATGTTAATACTTTTCATATTATATACAGTAGTCTTTTATTTCGAGGCCAACATCACAACATGTAGTTTAATTTTCTTACTCAAGTCTGTCATTATATCTGTTTGCTGTCCTGCAACGCTGAATACAACCCACCCATTTTGGCCTGGTCTTTAAACAAACCCATAAATTAAACTCAACAAAAAGCTTGTCAAAGAAAGCGTCTTAGTTTTCCCAACTTATATCGTTCTGCAACATTACCTATAAATTAGCTATTAACTGTATGATAGATAAGATGGAAGTATTATGCACTTCAGGCGTAGGAAATAACCCTAAGTGCTTTTCTTACAAACATGTCAATCACAGCACACAGAAGGGATCACTGGACAGAATACAGGAAGTCAAATCACATGGAAACCGCAAGTTTCTTCTGTTTGTCATGAGTTACCGACGTAAAAATAAGAGCGTGTTTTGGAGCATGTTCCATAATTCAAGTCACATGAAAAATCCGCAAGTTTCTTGTGTTTGTCATGAGTTGCCGACGTAAAAATAAAGAGTGTTTTAAAGCATGTTCCATAATACAAGTCACAAGAACAACCGCGTAAGTTTTTTTTCTGTTTGTCATGAGTTACCGACGTAAAAATAAAAGCGTGTTTTGAAGCGTGTTCCATAATACAAGTCACATGAAAAACACCGGTTATAACGGGATTGAAATAGAACTTTGAATATTGCCGCTAAGCCCATATTCTTCATATCTGGGAGGGTTGTATTCTTCGTTATATTCCGACAGGTTACAAAATGTCTTGTTCTTTGTACACAGCGAGGTCCTGACACAAACCGTTGCGTACGAACAATACGAAACTTAGTTGTACATGTAAAAAAAACTTAAGTATCGCTATAGGATGTAATGACGTCAATCATGTTCCATTAACCTTGATATCTATCAAGGTTATGATGCATAGACTTGTTTCCCTGTATCAAAAAATCTAAATTTAGGCATGACTGTCCTGGGAGAACGGGAATCTACTTTATCCTTTATCACCATCAACTGTGCAGGAAATTGAAAGCGTCATTGTTAAATTTAGATCCCCCACATAACGTAAAATGTCCTAGTTCTTTCACAATCCTGCAGCAAAGTTTTGCAACAAGTTTTATATATTAGAGAGGATTCATATATTAGAGAGGGTTATCCAATTTTCTAACTCCAAGAATTTTTTCTAACTTCTCTATTTAGGAAATTACAATCAGAATGTCCAGCCGTAAGGCTCTGGGGATGAAATTATTCTCAGGCGATGGAGTCGAAGATGCAAACTCTGTGTTTGTAGATGAGGTACGAGGATATAAATCTTATAACCGGATTCTTTCATTTAAAACCCCAGGAATCCCCTTCCCACTTTGTGTCTATACTTGCTGGCCTATCCCTTACTACCACTGGGTTATCAGTGGATTTGGATTCCCTCCAATAAACTGTGATCTAACTGATCTTTGATCTTCAGGTTGATCCTAGATCGGTTGTTGGCAAAGATGGGAGAGTCATTGAAGGAGATCAAATTCTGAAGGTAATTAAATATAATTGTGAGAAAATTTAACACAGATTAATTGCAGATACCGATCATTTATTTACGGTTCTGAACTATTTGCCAGTGAGAATATTCTCGGACAATAAAAACTAAGTTGTCAAGTGGTTCTATATATTTAATACAGTTCTTCTTGTCTTTGTAGATTAACGACTTGGCTGTAACTTGCCTGGAAGACGCCGTCGGATTATTGAGCAAAAGACACAACGAAATCAAGTTTCTTGTTGCAAGACCTGTCGCTGAGGTAATGCATATGTTTTGTTTTTTCTTTTTACCAGGCAAACTTGTTTGAAAGTTTCTCTCTAGAGGTTCAGTATAAAGGATTACCGTTTTATATTGATTCAGTGTTACTACAGATGGAAAAGCGAACTGAGCGAGTTTGGTTGTGTCATATTGCAGAAATCTAACCTCATGAAAAGCACATGCATTAAATATGATCCGCATGAAACACTAACATTATTTCATGTTTCGCTTGCTACTCTGGTTTGAATTAAATGATTACAAAGCCCAGTCGAATTGTAATCAGGACCCAACGTTTCGACACTCCAGTCTAGTGTCTTCATCAGGGGTGATCTAAAGTTGCAATTGTGGCTTCTTAAATACCCAAGGGATGACGTCACCTGCCAATGAGATGCATATATTCCTCTGGCAAATAGGCACCGTCATCCCTATTCAAAGCATGATTACTCATATTTATATGCCATGCTTCTAGGCAAAGTTTTTTTACCATAGCGATTGTTTGTGGTGCCTAGAAGCCTAGAAGCGTGGCATATAAATATGAGTAATCATGAGTAATCATGCTTTGAATAGGGATGACGGTGCCTATTTGCCAGAGGAATACATGCATCTCATTGGCAGGTGACGTCATCTCTTGGGTGATCACCCCTGATGACGACACTAGACTGGAGTGTCGAAACGTTGGGTCGTGATTACAATTCGACTGGACTTTGTAATCATTTAATTCAAACCAGAGTAGCGAGCGAAACATGATTGATATACACCTGGTTGCAGTGAACGAACAAACTTTAAAACTAACATTATTTATTCCCCTCATAAAGTTACAAGCAACATTACTTGGTGCGGAAAGCGACCACGGTGGAGACGACTTTCACGATCAATCCCGATTCCATCTCGAAGCCTACCCGATCGGTGTTATTCAAGAAGAAGATGAAGACGAAGCTGAGACGATGATTGGCGACAAGTCCCGAGAAGACGAGAAAGACAGTGGCTTCGGACGTACCGACGACAGTACGAAGAACGACTCGGAACAAGACGGCGGAGACGACCGACTGATGAGGGATGAGAAAGAGCAACATAAAGCACAAATGGATGCGCTGGGGAAACAGATTATTCACTTCACTGCATGTGCTAGCAATGCACGAGAACTAGGGCTGCGTGATAGCCCACGCGAGAAAAGCTCAGACGAGCACTCGCAACGCTCGGGAGAACGCGAAAAACGCGACCGGAGCACGAAAAATAGCTCACGCAAATCTGGGAGTAAAACTTCTTCAGATGAAAACGCCCATCCTTCAGGACATGAACATAAAAATAAGACTAATAAAAAGTCGTCCAGGAGTTCTGAAAGCAGTCCAACTGGGCCTAGAAGTAAAGAGAGATCAGAGGGCAAGGATAGAAGTGAACCTAGGAGAAAGAAGGAGAGATCTAAGGATGATTCTAGTAAGTCAACGAGATCATCTAGGGATGACCGTGGATCTTCTCGGGATGATCGTGGAGCGAACCAAAATGGCCATCAATCTTCGACCGAGAATCCCGAAATGAAGGTGGAGTGGAGAGTGAGGCGAAATAAGGACGGTAGCCGAATATTTATCAGTAAAAAACTTAAACCCGCAAAGCAAAAACTTCTACGCGAGCGTGCGCAAAAACTAGCCGAAGAACGTCGGGGACTGACGACGGACGACGAAACGCAATCGGTTTACCTCGGAAAGTACTGGAGCCGAGAAGATCGTCGCCGGCAGCTCGATAAAGTTCGTGAAGCGAGACGTACGAAAAAAGTCGAAGTGGAAGCTGAACGCAAAGCGCGCGGAGGTACTATGAAGAGAAATGATTTTCAAATCATTGCACTGACGCAAAAGAAAATGGCTTGCACAGAGCAAACCTTCGATGACTTTATGACAGTCGAGGAAATCTTGAGACAGAGAAACAGACTTGGCATGTCAAGTGGACCTGTCTTTGTCACGACTGTTTAATTTGTTGACACTGTAGTGAAATATAAAGTATATAAAGATTGTATAAAGTACTTACTCAGCATATATAATTGATATTATAACCATCTTATATAGTTGTAAACATATTGTACATAGTGAAATTTGAAAGTAAAATTCATATTAAGTTGAGAAGTATGGATTCTTGTTTATTCGAATGCTTTGTGTCAGCATAGGTAGTGAGAATAACACCAGAAAGTTGCAGAGGGATTCGACTCCTGAAAAATGCAAGTAAAACTAAACAGTTTTAGGTAGTTTTTTTTTGTGTGTTTTGATGTTATGTACTCAGGTGAATATAATGTTTTTGATGTTTCTCTGAGTGTATATCCACACCAGGCAAGCTGAAAAGTTAGCCTGACCACTGTGGGAATCGAACCCGCGACCTTTGGGATACTAGTCCAATGCTCTACCAACTGAGCTACGAGGCCAAGTCTGTTCGAGTGTGTGGTATTTCTGAACTAAGTTTAGTACCTTCGATACCAATGTGTTCTATGATCATGATATTTTTTGTTGATGTTATGTACTCAGGTGAATATAATGTTTTTGATGTTACTCTGAGTGTGTATCCACACCGGGCAGGCTGAAAAGTTAGCCTGACCAATGTGGGAATCGAACCCGCGACCTTTGGGATACTAGTCCAATGCTCTACCAACTGAGCTACGAGGCCAAGTCTGTTCGAGTGTGTGGTATTTCTGAACTAAGTTTAGTACCTTCGATACCAATGTGTTCTATGATCATGAAAACAGTTTTACTTGTATAATCTTACAGGTAGTTCACGTCGTTGAATCAATCCACAGCTTTCTGGTATTCTTGTTCATTCCACTTTAGACGTTTTTGCTTAAATTCCCGTTTTGTGTTTTGTTGGCGAGTTAACTGTTGATGGAAAATTAAACTACATCTCAATTTTGTTTCTTTGCCCAGCGCAGTCATTGCATAGAATGAAAACAGTCGAGATTATTTTCTCACTCTGATAACTGTTGACCATCATCTGCTGAACGATAGTGGTTAGGGAAACACCTATTTCCTATCGACATCGATTGGTTACGGTTACAGAACACCCTAGACTTCCAAAAAATCGATTATTTTATTTTCAAAAAGCTGGAGATTGAGAGAATTCAACTTAGCCTTTCGGGTTATTTTATTTTCACTTATTTGGCATAATACAATAATACTCATTTCTGAACCATTTTTCCGATTAAACTATGCTAGGATTTACCAGTAGAAATGAAACGAATGATACCGGGTGATTATGAAAAAATATGAACGAAAACTGAATAGTGAAAAGCTCTGAGTGAAAAGAGTAACAGTTAATGACGTCATAATTAGTGATAATGATTGTCAGCGGTTCTTCACATAAACCAAGATGGCGGCTGGAAGAGAAGCACTTGCACCAAACATTTAACATGATGTTTTGGGCATGCTTTTAATGCGATCATACATCTACCATATTCATCGGCTTCCCAAAAACATCCATTACAAATACCAACGTCTTAATAAACATAAAAACACACAGCTCTTTGACTATTTACTGCATTTTGAGACAGGAAGTAAGAGCTGCTTTTCCGGACATCGCTTTTTACAGACTGTTGCAACTGTTCAGAACCGAACGTCAAGACTTCTTGAGTTGCTCGAGAATGCGAAGAATGATAACTCCCGTCTGGTGAGGCTGGAAGAACTAAATGAACATTTGTTGAGGTATTTTTGTGGAAAATAATGTCCTGTAGAGTGTAGTTTTACATGTATTCGACTACTTGTGAATTCAGATCAATAGAAGTATACGACCCTCTAGAAGTTAACAATGTGTAGAGCTGCTTGTTCTTTAACGAATCTCTCTATCATTGCCCTGGGATAGTCCAATTCAACAATTAAAGAAAGAACACAGCTTGCAGTTACAACGATAGACAATAGTTTAAGTTTATTAGTTTTTGTACATGAGTGAACACATTTGATGTACAGGTATTACACTTCTGACTGTCAAAAGCACACAAATCAAGCACAAAATTTGATGCCACACAAATTACCTCTTTCAAATCATGCAATATTTACATCTTCTATCACTGTACTGCAGTACATTTTCTATTTAAATATGAATGAAAAAATGCGCAAAATAAAAAGTAGTAAAAGATGTAAATATTGCATATATGAAACAGGTTTGCTGGCATTTGGATGATGTCACAAATATGTCAAAACAAAAAGTGACTGGTTGGCATGGAGAACAGTGGAATGAATGGTGAAACAGACAATGGCAGACTTGTGGCACATTCCATTATGCTGAGTGTTGCTTATGCAAAGCCAAAGGGCCATTATAAAATTTAGTGTCCAATGTACAATTGTAGAGTTAGTGGTGTCCAATTTTCAGGTATCCTTCAGCCAGGAGTCTTGCCCGCAGGTCAGGCGTGACCAGAATTCTTCAACACTGTCATGAATCAACAGATAAACAGATCCAGGGTGAGGCTCAGAAAGGCCTAGTGCTGCTGGGATGGACAGTTCCTGTCAAAGGACAGGGGATAAAAATCTTGAGCATTGATGGAGGAGGGTCAAGGTAAGGGTGTAGAGGTGGACCTTCATATGATTTAGTGACTAAACTTTAGTGCAGCATTAATATGTGAGAGTTTGCGAGGGAGAATTTCAGATGTTGCTCACCTTTAGAAGTAGAGCGAGAAATTTGAACTACGTCTTTTAATTCTATTTATTGGCCTCCAAATACAAGACTTCTACATATAAATTGTAAATAATTACTTCTATTATTTTGACAAACAAAAGGCGGTCTTGAAGTCAGATAAATGTTTAATAGCAAGAGAAACTTATCAAGGAAAACTTGTTGACCGTACACACGAGAAGGTAAACTCGTCAAGGAAACTTGTGAAGGAGAATAATTTTCAACTTCAACCATATCGTAACGTAACACTTTTTTTAGTTGTGCTGTAGTGAAACAAAGTAATACCGCTACGTTTCAATACGATATGATTGAAGCGAAACTTTGCAAGCTATGTCAAAATACATAATCATAATCTTTACACAGAGGTGTGATCCCTATCGAAGTTTTGAAAAGAATCCAAGATGCTGCAGGCAAGGAAATCCATGAAATGTTTGACCTCATCTGTGGTTCAAGTACGGGCGCCATTCTTGCGTTTCTTCTCGGAGTAAAGAAAACGAGTCTTGATGAGTGCACGCAGATGTACAGACATCTCGCTCAAGAAATATTCTCCATGAACACGTTGATCGGGACTGGAAAACTGTTTTTCAACCATGCTTATTATGACACGTTGAAGTTTGAGAATATTCTCAGGTGGGTTTGCGTGTAGTGGTTGTGGGCAAATAGTCTGATTAATCCATTGAGTGTCAGCGCTCTCCCCTTGACCAGTAAAATCGTTTGTCGACTTAGACAGAGTAAAATAATCAAGCAGGGCACATTAGCGCGCAGTGGGTTAAACGAAAACCACTGGCTAAGTATAATGTGTTTTTATACAGGGATGCTCTTGGTGAAGTCAGACTTGTGGACACTGCAGCAGACAGGAATACACCCAAAGTAAGTGTCTGAATATTATAATATTATATTATGACCTTCACATTTGAAGGATCATTTTCAGGTAGTTCAGACACAAACCATGACAGCTTATTGTATAATACAATTACAACCTACACTGGACATCCACGTTTGAGACATCTTTTTTAAGTAGTTCAGATACAAACTACGGCAGCTTATTGAAGAATACTACCTGTACTGGACCACCACATTCAGGTTGATATTTACTTCAATTTCAAACAGGTTTTGGCCGTGTCAACGATCGTCAATCAATCCATTCTCCGTCCATACGTATTCCGCAATTACCGCCACCGCCACGAGCTCAAGTCTCACTATCCAGGAAACTGTAGTCACAAGTTGTGGGAAGCTTTGAGAGCCTCGTCTGCCGCACCGGGATATTTTGAGGAGTTTAAACTAGGACGAGATATACACCAAGTATGGAAGTCGAGTAAAACCTGATTCCTGATTATAATTTTATCTGACGTGTGAATACTTCCACTTTGACTCACCAAAAACCGCAGCTTTCCTTCTGTAGTGTCATTGATGGGGCTCTAGGAAGAACAGTTTAGAACTGATAGAGCTATCCAGTATAAATAAAGTTAGGTTAGTTTAGGTTTCCTCCTGTAGTAGCACTGGATCAATAAGAGATGGTCCTTACTGCACCTCTAGGGAGAACAGTTTAGAACTGATAGAGCTCATAACAAAATCTAAACTTTCCAACATTTAGGATGGTGGTTTACTCACAAACAGCCCTTGTGCTCTGGCGATTCACGAAGCGAAGCTAATCTGGCCTTCGACTCCAATACAGTGCGTCATTTCTCTGGGGACTGGGATCTATCATAGTCCTTCACGACGAATAAACTCGACGTTCAGCAGTCTTCGTGAAAAATTACTCAAAGTTGTCGCAAGTGCCACTGACACCGAAGGTAGGGAGTATTTATGCACTCTATAATTTAGCTTGACATTTGAAGCCCTTTCCAAAGTCTAGAGTCAAGATTCTGTGAACTCGTACTCGTGTGAAAACGAGCATGAAGGTCGATGAGATTTGGCAAACGAGAGTTCACATCTGTCAGGCCTTGCGTGATATTCAGGTTATTAGGGTGTTTAACTCAGTCTCGATTGTCCTGGCGACGTTGTGCAGGTAGTAGTCTACAATAATCTACCTTGTCGGGTGTGTCTGAACTACATGAAAAAAGATTTTAAAATTTTGACGTTTCGAATAGGAATTTGGTTTTCTCGTCCTACTATACTAATTTTCTGACGAAGGGCCGTGGTTCGAAAATATCGAAGCGTTATCGTAATCTTCACATGTAGTTCAAACACAAAACACGGCAGATTAATTCTCGTCATTGATTTAACAATATTCCATTTCTCTTTCAGCTGTGCATACAATCCTTGAAGACTTGCTACCCAAGAACGTCTACTTCAGATTCAATCCACCGTTGAAAACAGACATCCCTTTGGACGAGGCTGAAGAGGAGAAGTTGGACAAGCTTGTTGCAGATGCTGTCCATTATCTGGACAAGAAACAGGGGAAAATTGAAGTTACGTCTCGTGCAATTTCTTTGGAGAAAACGTTACTTCAACGTTGGCGAGAAAGGCTCAATGACAACTACCTGCTGCCTGAAGTCGTCAGCTGAGTTTCTGTGAAGTGTGAAAGCAATTTTTTACATCACAAAATGAAGAAATTACCTTGCAAACAATGTGGAACAAATTTTAACATCACAAAATGAAAGAATGAAGATTTATTAAAAATAAATTTTGAGGTATTGTACAAAATACATATATTGAGTTATTATTTTTTTACTTTTAAATTTTGACATTTTAGGTATAATGTATAGATATATGCAGTGCTATAGAAGTGTCGGCTGACCCCCTAATAGTAATGAATGAAATTCTCGGCTGCAAGCAAGCACGTTATCCCTGACAAGTCCAGTAAACGTCCTTGTTACTACAAAGAAATTCTTGTTGCAATTAACACCGGAAAATTTTTCTTGTTCAAAATCTGGCATGACTAGCTCAAGGAAACCTTTTCGCAAGGCATATCATGGTTTCATTAAGCGAAGCAACGCAACACATAAAGTGGCCAACTCAGAAAGAAAGGAAAGAAATTTATCAGAGTGCCTAAATTGTTAGTGTGTATTGAATCTATTCACTTAGCGTATGGGATTTTGTCATCATTTTCTCGTTCCCTAAGTGTCAATACTTTTTTAAGTGAACCACACATGTGTGATGTTATGTAGCATTATATAAACACCTAAACCAACCTATATGTAACCTAGACCAAACTACTCATAATAGTGGACAGTTTATGACTTTTTAGGCAAATAATACGTTGTGGGCACAAAAGGCATTTTAGTGACGGTAGCTTGCACCAGTTTCTTATGTACTTGCAGTTGTAAGGCGCTTCCATTCTTTGCGTGTTTCGTTTGGACATAACCCATAGCAATGTTCTGTTTTGGTAAACACGGCGAGGGACAACCGCTGGTTACTTTGCCTGAAAAATTAAGAAAAGGTACTTGAATTAGAAACGGGCAAGTTGAGGTAAAATTTATAAAAAATCGTTAAACCATTACCTATTTCATTGCCATCGGCGTCCAGAATAGCAGCTCCCGCTAAAAATAACGTAAACGAAAGAGTGTTACTTCACTAGGTGGGTTTCCTTACTCCTATAAATGTCAATATTTGTGAAGTCGAAAACCATCTGCTGTAACGGTTAGTGAAACCTACCTCTTGCGGGTGGTCCACTGGAGATAATGCCAACTCTCTTTCGCGAAGGTTTCTCCGATATCTGCTTTAGAATAATATCAGCGCCTGGGAAGTCTGCATTAGCACGTCGTCTTTTACCTAGAGGAGAACCAAGGTTGCGTAAAAATGACGGCTCGTTGATGGCTCGGCATACTTAAACATTGTCTTCTAGTCGTGTTTCCTAGCCATGTTTCCCGAAGGTGGACAAACTAGGACTAGCCATGTTTCCCGAAGGCGCATGGACAAACCAGGAAACATTGTTTCCTAGCCATGTTTCCCGAAGGTGGACAAACCAGGAAACATTGTTTCCTAGCCATGTTTCCCGAAGGTGAACAAACCTGGAAACATTGTTTCCTAGCTATGTTTCCCGAAGGTGGACAAACCAGGAAACATTGTTTCCTAGCTATGTTTCCCGAAGGTGGACAAACCTGGAAACATTGTTTCCTAGCCATGTTTCCCAAAAGTGGGCAAACCTGGAAACATTGTTTCCTAGCCATGTTTCCCGAAGGTGGACAAACCTGGAGACAGGGCTTTTATGGTCAGGATACCATTGCTTACCGATTGTCCACAGTAACGTTGCTTCCACAGGTGTCGTGGTTTCGTCAATATCGTTACCATAGAGACATAGGCCCGCCTCTAATCTCAAACTATCCCTGGGAGCCAGTCCTGCCATACGCACGTCCACAACCTTACTGCTCAGCAGTGTCTCGCATAGTTTTTCAACGTCTTTACTATGGACTGATAACTGAGAATAAATATAAACTGTAGTTGAGATAGATCATAGTCAATAGAATAAGGTTAGGAAACTTGATGCAGACATAATATACCTCACTATCTATGTTTTTATCTTGGTTTATGCAAAAATTGGTCGGTTCATCGTCACATGTGTATTGTTTTAGTTTCACCCAATCAAGCAGTAGCAGTGTTGTTTTTTATGTTACTCTGAGTGTGCATCCACACCGGGAAAGCTGAAAAGTTAGCTTGACCACGGTGGGAATGGAACCCGCGACCTTTGGGATACTAGTCCAATGCTCTGCCAACTGAGCTACGCGCTCAAGTCGGTTCGAGTTGATAATATTTCGGAACTGAGTCTAGTTCCTTCGATATCAGTGTATTCTAAGATATGATTATTTTGTGTGTGTCATACATCATATTCACCTGAGTACATAACACCAACACACACACACACACACACACACACACACACACACACAAATACAAATACAATAGTAGTGTGTTGGTTTAATTAACCAGCAAAAATACAATACACACATATTGAACCGACCATTTCGTGACTGGAGAGCAGCCTTAAGTTTGACGATCAGCTGGATGGATGTTGCATTTTTAGCACAAATACAGCCAATTTACAGTGATTTGTCGGAGTCAGGGGGAATGGGTTACGTTCTCATCGTCACCTCAAATCCATCCTCGCCAGTATAGCCGCATCGTGTGACGCGGACATCAGCAATGTCAAAAACGTCCGTGGTTAAACCATTCATAAAATACAAATCATTGAGATTCTCCTTCATTCCTCCCTGCAGCGCTTGGACTGCTTCAGGCCCTGCACGAACAAAGAAAAGAGGGTTTTATTGAGGCCCATTTACACGGGCCGATTTTTGCTGCGATTTCAGTTGCGATTTTCTCCTTTTGGAGGATGTGAAGGAGTAGATCAGTTATAAATGTTCCTGGTTATGAAATCTCATAACAATATCATTAAGTAATCTACTCCTTCACATCCTCCAAAAGGAGAAAATCGCAACTAAAATCGCAGCAAAAATCGCCCGTGTAAACGGGCCTTTAAGTGCAGAATGTCTGAGATTCAAGTCAACTTCTTTTGTGCTCACCACATGCATCATTAAAATGCCCTGACTTTTTAACAATATTTAGCTTTGAAAGCCTAGCATATGATGCATTTTTGCAGGTACATTTAAGTTATAAATTTTACTGGGTCACCGTCCAGTTTTGAAATAAGTGCTATCACGTGGAAACATTGCTTCCTATAGCCCTCTTTTGAGGCAAGAGCTGGACAAACAAAGAATGTTTCCTAGCCATGTTTCCTGGAGTTACTTTGTGAAGTATATTTCAAACCTTGAAGTGCAATTAATGATCTGTAATCCAGTATTTCTAGTGTAACATCCATTTCTTCCTTCACAGCTGCACATTTTTCCTTCAAATATGAACACAAATCAGATTTCTGAACCAAACCAGAATATTCCTGATTGCAAAACAAATTCTAAACCTGACCATACTTAACCCTAGTGCTACACCTGACCACAACTCTGACCCTAACTAAAACATCCTAAACTTGATCCAAACTCTACACTGACCCTGGCCTATCCCTAAACATAGCTCTAATCAAACCCTGAGGCTGACTTTCCTCTAATCCTGACCCCAATCTGGATCTAATCCTTAATCTGACTTTAACCCATTAAGTGCCAGCACTCTCCCGTTGATGAGTAAAATCATCTGCTTTATTAATTAAACCAAATCTGAAATATTAATTAAACCAAATCTGATCCTAATTCTGTCCCTAATCTCAACAGATCTCAACATGTAATCTTAACACACTTAGTTCAGATAGGCCAAATCATATATTGATGTATAAAGCATACCCTTCATTAGCTAACCTTCATAAGTTGTGTGACTTTATCTGCACAACCAGCATTAGAAACAACATAAAGTTCGTTTGGTAATTTGTTAATTATCAAATCATCTCTAATCCCTCCTTGCTCGTTAGTAAACACAGAGAGCATTCCCTGATGCTCGTTAAGACCCTCAATATCGGCTACAACTAAACTCTCAAGACATTTCACACGATCTTTGCCATGTAACTTGAACTGTAGCATGTGCGAGACATCAAAGATCGAGGTGTGGCTTCTTGTGTGATGGTGAGAATTGAGAACACCATCTTTGTACTGAACTGGCATTGACCAGCCACAGAAGGGAACCATCTTAGCACCTTGGTTCACATGAAAGTCATACAAGACGGTTCTCTTCAAATCATCCTGTAATAATGAGTGAAATCAGATGGAATATTGTTCAATGTATGTGTGATGGTACATACAAGGTGGGTGGTGTCAATATTTCATGTGGAAGTGGTAAAATACAGTATACTGGTGTTTTTGGGACTAACTAATGCATTCCCTAATGTTGTAAGGTAGAGTTTACCCGTTTGCAGGTTGGAAATTCAAATTTGAGACAGAGCGACAAATGGTGGGTCAATACTCAAATGAGCAAATAAATTAGACTATGTCTCTCTTCGTTTTCACTTGCCACCAAATGCGAAACTACTACATATAATAATAACATTCTGAAAACTGCCAATTGACCGCCATTTGTTGACTGTTGCACAAGCAAAATTCAAGTTGCCACGCAAAACGTCAACTTGACGTTTGATCTCAACCCAACCATCCTTGAAAACGTCAAACGAACTACCACTAAAATGAAGTTTTGCGTGACAACTGTACTTGAAATGGAGTCAGTGGGCCCTAAAAACCCTGGAGCGTGATTGGATGGCAGTATGGCACTATTGTACTGCTAAAGTGTTATGCAAAAGCGCTATTAGTCAATCATTTCTTAATAAAACAAGAAAATCTTTAAAGCATTTTTGCGAGATATATTGAATAATTACAAACCTTCGCGTTCGTCGCATACCCTGCGCAAGACGAGCTCGCTGAGACTGCACGAAATGCCGACCCGAATCCCGCTTTTCCTTTGCAAAATGAGCGTTTAAACGACGCAGAAAGAACCCTCATACTCCAGTCTTACTAAATTAACACAAAAATATGCGATCGTCTTTAAATTTTCTGCAAAATTTCCACACAAAAGAACTTTTAATGTTTTTTCAGCTTTTTCGATTTTCTGTCCAAAGTTCCGAATCTACGTGCAACGGTACCAGCGGAGATCCGCCAAAAACAACATGGCGTCGCTTTCAGAATAAAGAAGAAAACAAAATTGGACGGCGTTTTTTTACGAAAATGCATTATTTAGAAGACTTTCTCGAGCGTGAGTATACACAGATTATAGGCGGTTATTTATTGTATATATTCTGTTATAAAAACACCAAGTAGAGTGACTTATGAAGGCATATTTTCAATTTTTTCTACTGTTTTTGTCCGCCATTTTGTTTGCCCAAAAATCAACTTATTAGTTGCTCAATACGCATCGTTGGTCACATCTGATAGCTTTGATTTTGTTGCAATTTTTGAATAATTTTATTCCTCTTTATAATATGAACAGTGTCTTTGCATTGGTGTTTGCTTTTTATTATTAAAATATTTTTTAAAATTGGATTAGCTGAATAATTAAATTAACAGTTATAGTTGCTTTAGGTTATAAATTAAATAATTTTATTAATAAAATATATAAAAACAAGTGTTGTTATTGTTGAGATAATATAGTAAGATGTGTTTGGTGACGGGCAAAAATTACCCACAATGCAACTGTATCATGTAAACATACCATTGCCGAGTATTGAGACATGATCTATATCTAAGTTGATATCTCAAGCATGAGGTATATTATTCTGCAATGAGCAGCTGGGGTTAGTGTCTGAATTACCTGAAATGGTTTTACTGCAAACAACAGCTTTGTCATTTTAGGTGAAGGCACTTCATCTGGACATTTTCAGCCACAATGGTCAGAGCTTTCTCTCAAATGACTTAGACAAAGACAGTTAATTAGCCTTTCTCACAGCTGATTTTCTCGCCATTTTGGGGTACTGCCTCTCCCATTGAGAGTCTCTGCACCACAAAATACAACTTTTTAGTATTCTAGTGACTCTAGTTGTTTGTATAATGGTAAATTTAAAAGTTGCTTTTCACATTGTTTGAATTGTCTAGAATCTTTCACGAGAGCAGACAGTACCCCAAAAATGGCAAAGTTTGGCCTTCGTGAGAAAGGCTAATTGAAGAACACTACTGTGATAGGAGTCATTGGACCCACATACTAGTTTCATTTAGTGACCAATCAACCACTCATTTGTGGAAGTTTTGCCTCTATAAATACCAGATGCATGCTTTGCGTGTGCACCCAGCTTATGGTGTAGTTAAATAGTTTAACATTTCACCAACTTTAGTGATAGAACAGTTGCCAATTGATCTGAGGGATCGGTATACAGAAATGAGAGAAATGGATCTTCAAGTTCAAAGTAAGACCTATGGAAAATATTTTCATATGATCTTTTTGTCAATACCTAGGCCTAAAAAAACACCTGTGATTCCGGTTTCATATCGTGAAAACATTATGGTCGGTAGGTCGGAAATAAATTTTTTGGAATATTTTTTTCATGGTTTTGGCGGTTTTTTGATGGACGATTTGCAGTAGAGTCCCGACATCAATATTAACTAGAGATGTGTATTTCCTATGGACAAATTTAGGCAATTTGGTTCACTAATTAGTGTGACAACAGACGCCATTTTGGCATGCTGTATGAGCAGCCCTCAACCACGTGGAGAAAATAGGGTTGCACAGTCAATCGTGTTGAAAAAATAATAGGGTCGGTAGAAAAAAAATAGGGTCGGTCAGGAACCGGAACCACAGGTATTTTTTTAGGCCCTATGACACATGCCCATAACGTATTTTACCATATCATGATGTATAATGAACCACACACATGCAATAACCAACCTTTATCATGAGTACAAGTACAATCAAACCTCTCCTTATAAATACCTCTCTCGCACATCTACACACAGTTTCAAATGACATGACATAATTTCAATGGTAAATTTCAACAGGCGACATTGCATTGAAATGGTGACATACAGTATAGAACATAAATTTAGCACCATTTGACTTCACAAATCATATGAAAACACTGGAACAAATTGCTCATACCTGGAGCAACTACAATAGCTAACAGCTGTAAAAACCATTGGCTACCTCAACAAAATTATAATCTACAGGCATGCCAATTGTCATAAAATGTGCATTAATTTAAACCTATTCAAAATCTACCCACGTATAGTTAACCCATTGTAGCTTTGCAGTAGCCGTCAAATAGCAAGTTACTTCAATCTTATGTGATACTTTGTCAGATGCAATTGATGACTTAGACTTGAAGGGGAAAGATTTTTTTTCAAGTGGAGCCACTGCGACACAAGAGTGGAAAGAAGAAAACTACAAGAATCTAAAACAGGTTTTGAAATAATAATATACATTTTCCTCTAACCTCCTCCGCCGGCATGTTGTAGTTCAGCTGGATTCTGCCCGCCAATCTACAGGCAATGAGGCAATGCGTGTGGAGGTGGCTACACTTTACTTCTACTTGTACAAAAATATGCAAAGCACTAAATATGTTAAATTTATCAACAGGAATATTCAAAAGCCTTAGAAGATGCTGAAGAGAAAGTCAACATTGCAACTCAAATTTACGACTTGGTTGATCGACATTTACGGAAACTCGATCAGGAACTGTCCAAGTTCAAAATGGAGCTGGAAGCAGACAATGCAGGAATCACAGAAGTGTTAGAACAACGTATGGAATACTAATCTTTTTCCTTTCACTTCAAAATAACATACTCATCCCAAGCATTTCTTGGAATGTTGATTTTTACTCATCCTGAACATTTCTTAGAATGTAGATATTGGATTTCTAAAATTTTTTTTTTTTTATTGCAGGTTCGTTTTTATTAGATGAAGTACAAGCACCTGACACACTTCCCATCAGCTCTCTTCAACCCATTCAACCTTCAGCTCGTAATATCATCCCTCCAACAGCACACTCTCACAGTAAGTACAGTTGATTCTTAAGTCACCTCTCTAATACGGACAACTCTCTTATACGGACAACTCTCTTATACGGACACCTCTCTAATATGGACACCTCTCTAATATGGACACCCCTCTAATATGGACACCCCTCTAATATGGACACCTCTCTAATATGGGCACCTTTCTAATACGGGCACCTCTCTAATATGGGCACCTCTCTAATATGGGTACCTCTCTAATACGGACACCTCTCTAATATGGACACCTCTCTAATATGGACACCTCTCAAATATGGACACCTCTCAAATATGGACACCTCTCTAATATGGGTACCTCTCTAATACTGACACCTCTCTAATATGGACACCTCTCTAATATGGACACCTCTCTAATATGGACACCTCTCTAATATGGACACCTCTCAAATATGGACACCTCTCAAATATGGACACCTCTCAAATATGGACACCTCTCTAATACAGACGCCTCTCTAATATGGACACCTCTCTAATACGGACACCTCTCTAATACAGACACCTCTCTAATACAGACACCTCTCTAATATGGACACCTCTCTAATATGGACACCTCTCTAATACAGACACCTCTCTATACAGACACCTCTCTAATACGGACACCTCTCTAATATGGACACCTCTCTAATACGGACACCTCTCTAATATGGGCACCTCTCTAATACTGACACCTCTCTAATATGGACACCTCTCTAATATGGGCACCTCTCTAATATGGGTACCTCTCTAATACAGACGCCTCTCTAATACAGACGCCTCTCTAATACGGACACCTCTCTAATACGGACACCTCTCTAATATGAGCACCTCTCTAATATGGACACCTCTCTAATATGGACACCTTTCAAATATGGACACCTCTCTAATATGGACACCTCTCAAATATGGACACCTCTCTAATATGGACACCTCTCCAATATGGACACCTCTCCAATATGGACACCTCTCTAATATGAGCACCTCTCTAATATGGACACCTCTCTAATATGGACACCTCTCTAATATGGACACCTCTCTAATATGGACACCTCTCTAATATGGACACCTCTCTAAT
>CACRXK020002929.1:0-39442 GCA_902702795.2 Paramuricea clavata | reverse complement strand
GGAAAACTCCGGCAAAAACTCCGGCAGACAAAATTATGAAAAATTATTTCATATTTCAACAAACATTTGGCATTAAATGGGAAAATTAAGTTGTTGTTTACTAATATATTACTATTTATATGTTGTTTTACTATATATTACTAGTCAGGGTGTTAGCCAGAAGTAAAAAAAATCCGCGTTTACCTGAAATTGGGAAATTTATTTAAAATTTTTTTCTTGGGAAAATTTTTTGGGCGACCTTTCCGCCCTCGCCAAAAAAATTTCGGTCAGTGTACCATTTTATATAGGGGTCCAAAAATTTTTCCGGACATATCAAAATTTTTCGCGACAGTTTGTGTCTTTGAAATGGTATTTCCCGCATTTTGGGAGTAATTTTGCGCAAATGTAGTTATAAACATGTTTTTAATGGCGTATTAACAACATATTGACGGCAACATGGACGGCAAGATACGGTACTGGTCTATTGTCAGATATGAAAAAAATAATTGAATTTTTATGCTATTTTTTGGTTGACACAAATTGGGAAATTGCGACCTCAAGGTAATTGGGAAAACCGCGTTTAACGCGGAATTTTTTACTGTAGCTAACACCCTGACTATGTGGTTTACTATTAATAGTGTTTTAAAAGGTTTTTAAAAAAGATAAATTCTGAAATTATACTGAAATACATTCGCCTGCCTCCACTTTTAAATATGGAATTCCCTTAAAAATTTCTTGCCGGAGCTGGACCCGGAGCTGGAGTTTTGACTGCCGGAGCCGGAGCTAAAATAGCCGGAGTTTGCACAGCTCTAGTGACGTTCGATATCATCAACGTGTAATAAATGGTGTTCGGGAGGTAAGTAAAATGCAAACGCCACATGTTCCCATCGGCGATACTTTAAAACATTCACCCCATTAAACTGCAACATCTCTGTCGCAGTGGCTTGAGCTTTCCACTCCCAATTACCGTCGGCATTTCGGGTTACCACAGCACCATCGCCATCCTCTGGTGTTGAAACATCTGGATATATGTTGAACATTTCTTCTGCATCTTCACCACCACAAACACAAACAGCATGCATTATTTCTTGTTTGTATAAATATGTCCCCAAAACTTTGAAACGTAGCTGCTCGACCTCGAGTCTCATCACTCTTGCGTAAAACTCACACAGTTCCTCTATGGTGTAAGTGAAAGAATTGTCACCGTATTGCTCTTGGATCTTGAATGCGTTGGATATTGGGAACTGGTTTCGCAATGCTTCAAGATGATGTTGGTCCAGTTGGTTGCCATCTCCACCAAATAGACCCATGATATCTTCAATCAAGCGGTCACGCACAGACTCGACAGTACCGTCGTTAAATTTAGGACTCCACCAAGAAAACCTCGCCATCACGTCTTCATTTATTTTCTTGAGTTGCCCTGTAAAACCATCACACATAATAATTTCAACAGCTGATTGACGATTAGTTGCGTGGACTAAATCGACGATAGGAATGCTTGTGCGGGTGGCTCCGGCCGGATTTACAATTATCACACTGGCAAATGACCAAATAAACTGCGGGATGGAACAGACAGGGTCGGAGAGATCATCATTTTGCTCTGGTTGGAATGGTTCGTTCCATTCAGCTTGCCATTGACTTTGTGTAATATGTATCCCAGGACATATCCTTTCGACCCCGACGTTCGCCTCTCCCACGATCCAATTAATCTCCATGACTTTACAACAAAGGTTTAAGGACGTCTGCTAGACTAGGCGAAGAAGAAAGGTTTGTTCTTCGTTTGATGTGTAACAAACAACAGCAAAGTGTCGATATTTTGGCGTCTTGTTTGTCTAATTTCTCAGCCACCTGTTCGGGAGTGACGTGGCATAACTTTCTATCGTTCAAGGAAATAGAATTAGTAGAACATTCAGTTAGAACTTGCTCACGTGACACGAGATTGACAGATGGAGCAAATACATGTAATAATATGCCGAGAAAAATAACACATATTAAAATACAACCCATATAAATTAAATAACCTAAACCATGGCAACATTTATCTAAATTCATAACCTAAAGCATATTCTGCCTCACCGCTGTCTTGCGAGTTTTGAAGTAAAAGTTTTGTTGATTCTGTTTAAGGTTGATTTTTTAGTTTTTGAAAGTTAATAAAACAGCCAATGAGAACAAATTTTGATAGATATGTTGACCAAATAACTTAAAATGTTATGGCGCTTCTAAATATTTGGAAAATTTAAAAACAAAGTTGTCGGTCAGTGAAAATCGCGTCGCGTTGTCGAATCGCGTCCGGTGTGTCTGGACCTGTTGCATACACACGGAAAACGCACGCTGTGTTACAGCATTTAAAGGCGCTGATATCAGGTCTGCTCATGCAGAAAAATGTAGCCACCCTACGTAACAGCTATATAATGGTAACGGCCTGTATCAGCATTGATGCCATCAGTATTCATCAGTCCTGATGTATCTGATGACAATATCATGTAACAGTACTGTTGCCAGTATATTTGATAATTATCAAATACGAACAAATCTGAAGTCGGATAAGAGGTTAAGATGGACGTTTATGGCAGGGTACGTAACCACAAACGGCAAACTTCAATTCGCATTTGAAGGTAAGCCTACAAGTTTCCGAAGGTTTCGACAAGTTTTTAGTCAATTCATTCTTCAATTTAAATGCGCAAGTTGTCCTAACTTCGACTTGAAAGTTCGCGTTTGCAGTTACCGGTCTGTCGGCGTCAATCTTAACCTCTCTGTAAGTACTAGATAAAACATGAACAGCCGATCTGTATCTGATATAAAAACTCGAGCCGAAGGCGAGAGTTTGTATATCAGATAAAGATTGGACGTGAATGTTTTATCGTGCTTATAAAACGACCCATCTTATGAGTTCATTGGCGAAGTAATTTTAAAAATAAACATTGTCTAAGCCGAAAAAATCAAAGCTGAAGTTTATGTAAATCAGGACAAATCTTTATGCGATTTACAAACATTGACTAAACATTCATCACTTTTGAATTTTCTTCATGAATTATTAATGATTCTTTAATTGTAGTCATTGTACAATGAGCTACCGTGCCGTGGACGTGGTTTTTGTGTTTGAATTCCAACGTAGGTAGTATTCTACTATAGGCTGCATGATGTGTTTGTGTTGAACTATCTGAAGACATCTCAAACGTGGTGGTCCAGTGTAGGTAGTATTCTATAATAAACTGTCGAGGTTTGTGTCTGAACTACCTGAAAGATATCTCAAATGTAGTGGTCCAGTGTAGGTAGTATTCTACAATAAACTGTCATGGTTTGTGTCTGAACTACCTGAAAGATATCTCAAACGTGGTGGTCCAGTGTAGGTAGTATTCTACAATAAGCTGTCGTGGTTTGTGTCTGAACTACCTGAAAAAGATATCTCAAACGTGGTGGTCCAGTGCAGGTAGTATTCTACAATAAATTGTCGAGGTTTGTGTCTGAAGTACCTGAAAGATATCTCAAACGTGGTGGTCCAGTGTAGGTAGTATTCTACAATAAGCTGTCGTGGTTTGTGTCTGAACTACCTGAAAAAGACATCTCAGACGTGGTGGTCCAGTGCAGGTAGTATTCTACAATAAGCTGTCGTGGTTTGTGTCTGAACTACCTGAAAAAGATATCTCAAACGTGGTGGTCCAGTGTAGGTAGTATTCTACAATAAGCTGTCGTGGTTTGTGTTTGAACAACCTGAAAAAGATTCCGCATATCGACGTTTAGAGTGACCTTCCTTAGTTTAGGAATTTAATAAATCTCCGCGGTTTACACGAGCAAATTTTATTTGACAAATTTCATATGTCAAAGATATTTTGCTCGTGTAGATAAATTTGTGACAAACTTATTGTGACAAATACATTTGAACAAAAGCTAGCATGCTAAAATAAAATTTGCTCGTGTAAACGTGGCTTAAAACGCTACGAATTTTATTTAATCCATGGATCGACCCTCGAATAATTAACATAATATACGAGATCAATAAATGAACTGTGTAATATAAGCAATGAATATAAATGTGAGTTACATGTAATGCTAGGTTATCTTTGTTCCATTAGTGAGCTTAAACAAGTGACGTTTTTGACAACACGGACGTCGACCGGAAGTAAAGTTGACGTTTTTCACCAATCACAGCCCTTGACCCGGTCTTCTGACGTTACTCATGCCGTTCGTGTTGTCAAAAACGTCACTTTGCTCACTATTATCTCTGGTAAACTAGTAAAAACAACTTGCAATATCAAATTAACGTTGTGAATTCACAATCCATATTTATCTATTGTAGCTATACACTGAAACACTCGTACTTCTAAAACGTTCAAAGTTCCTAAACACGTTTCACTTATTTCTAATAAACTCACACATGCTATACGTTCTGGTTAATGCAAACGAGAGTCGATGAGAATTGAGAAGCAAGAGTTTGCATGAGATTTTTCTCAACTCTTGGGGGTTACCCCCAGATCCAAACCCCACCGAAATTCCTGCCACTGTGAACGCAGTGAGAGTCGGCGAGCAAACGCGAGTGAGTGACACTTGCGACCCTCATCAACTCTTATTCTCGTTTAACCAATGGCTATGCAGTACAGGGGCCGGTTGTATAAAAAAGTGATTAAAGTTAACTATACAGGGTGTATCAAAAAAAACTGAACAGATTTGAAATTGCTCTCAATTTCGCAAAACACCGATTTGTATCCGGTTTTTTATAGATATAGCTTCTTTGGGTACTTAGAATGTAGAATAATGAAAAAAATTTCTTGAACTCAAATATTGTGAACCAGGGGGGTGTGTCTTTTCCAACAAAATAAAAATGGCTTGCGCACAAAATTAAAAAGCTGTAATCATATTTTGAGTTAATAGATGGAACATTTGTCGGATTTTTAATTACTGTACAAAATTTCAGACAATTTGGTTTAGTTTAAGCCGTTTAACTATTCACGCAAAGTTACATTTTTCCTAAAAATCAGCTATTTGCATGCTTAATTAATGCATTTGCCTAATTTGCATATGTTAGCAATATGCAAATTAGGTAAATGCATTAATTAAGCATGCGAAAGGCTGATTTTTTAGAATAAAATGAATAGTTAAACGGCTTAAACTAAACCAAATTGTCTGAAATTTTGTACAGTAATTAAAAACCAAACAATGTTTCCATCTATTAACTCAAAATATGATTAAAGCTTTTAAATTGTGTGCGCGAGCCATTTTTAGTTTGTTGGAAAAGACACACCCCCCTGGTTCACCAAATTTGAGTTTGAGAATTTTTTTTCATTATTCTACATTATAAGTACCCAAAGAAGCTATATATATAAAAAACGGGATACAAATAGGTATTTTGCGAAATTGAGAGCGATTTCAAATCTGTTCAGTTTTTTTTGATACACCCTGTAGTTAGTGGAAACGTCCATCCAATAAGAAGCGCGTATTTGAGAGTTACGCCCGTATTCTAAAAGCTCACTCACACTCAATGAGTGGAGGTTCAATCTGAGTTTCTCTTGAGTGTCTATGCTGTTTTTGAATAGCTGGAGGGTGAGTAGTCACATAGTAAGGTACGACACTAACCCTCCAGCTATTCAAAAACAGCATTGAAACTCAAAAGCTCAGATTGAACCTCCACTCATTGAGTGTGAGTGAGCTTTTAGAATACGGGTGTTAATCACTATTTAACTACAAAATAGTGATTAAGAAAGTGATTAAGGTTTTATACAACCGCCCCCTGGTGTAAAACCCCGTTGATATGCATAGCTTGAACAAGGTTGCGCTGCACCCTTGTACGTTTTTTCAGGGCTCTTATTAGAGACCTTACGATTTTAGGACGGCAACGCGACGACGACGGCCAAAACAAACTCCTTCAAATAAATGGTAGTAAAGATAGTTCATCGTATATTATCAATCGTATGAATTTAATAGTCTTAGAAGTTGAAGACATGGGTTTTATGGTCGGGAAGAGTTCTGCTAAACCCAGTTTGAAGTTGCACTTGTTGTGGCTTGGAATGCAGCCGTTGTATCAAGACGTGAAAATCTGTGATTTGGCGTTGTAAACAAAGCGAGGACAATGTCTAAATTATTCATATATTGTAATTACTCAATTCTTTTCAATGATATATTGTATTGGTAGCCGTTGCCGTCGCGTTGCCGTCCTAAAATCGTAAGGTCTCTATTGATAACAGCGGTTACTGGACGCTGACAAGATTACCCGAAGGCTGTATAACAACATTGTTGACAACTTGTTCTGTAACAATATTGTTGACAACCTGTCGATATCAACAGGGAACATATTGTTTTTGTTTGTTATAGTTCACTCTGTTTCAGCGGGCTCCTCAGTTTGAATATATATTAACTGTCCAACGTCTTCATTCGGGTGGTTTTGTTGCCAATCTTCCAATGTTGCAATTTTCTCAACACCTTGATTTCGTATACATTCTCTTAGGATCTGGCCGAGGTTATTCTCATCTAATCTCGTTCCTGATTGGTTCATCCCTGCTACAGTATTGGTGCTGATTGGCTGAGCGGAGTTCGCGAGTTCACTGGCTGTCGTCACGAGTAGCTGGATCGCGCCTTCGTCTGCAATACTGACCTCAACAGCTTGCTGGACTACGCTGGCCTCGTTTGGATCACTGATGACTTGGTTTGCGATGACGTATTCTTGGCCCTTGATGACGTCATCTTGAGAACTGACGTCATCTTCAGTACTGATGACGTCATGTTGTTCATCGATGACGGCGTTCGGGTCAGCGGCATCCTTGTGCAGGCGCTCGTGGCGTTTCATGGTCGAGGAGTCGATGAAGGCGCGCCCACAAATCTGGCAGTGATAGGGACGCTCACCGGAGTGCGTGCGCTCGTGGATCTTAAGGTGGCTCGCTTGACGGAACTGTCGATCACATGTCGTGCACGTGTACGGCTTTTCCCCAGTGTGGATGCGCTGATGGAACTTCAGCGTCCATTTGGCGCGAAAGATTTTGCCACACTCCTCACACGGGAACGAATTTCCACTGCCGTCGTCTTCATCTCGCAGTCCGTGCTCGATATCTTCTTCCATGGGAGCAACTTCTGATGACGTCATTTCCGATGACGTCACATCTAACGTCCCCATATCGGATGACGTCACGACCGATGACGTCAGACCTGTTGCCAGGAGGTGAGCTGCGGAAATTTCTTGTGGATCACCGCCGACACACATATCTTGCACTGCGGGCTCGGCGAATTGCATGTCGGGTATGACGGGATTCTCTGCCGTAGCATCGGCCATCGGTACAGCGCCGACGCCTTTTCGAGCGGGGCATACGTTCATGTGATTGGTCAGGCTACTTCGCCTCGATAGCGACTTTCCACAGTGGTTGCAGGAGAATGGTTTTTCATCGGAATGGCAAAGCAAATGCTCTTTCAAATTATCTTTACGTCGGAACGATTTCGAGCAGACTTCGCAGTGGAAAGGACGTTCATCTGAATGGATTCTGAAATGGCGTCGTTGCGTGGAGGGATCTTTAAACACTTTGTGACAGATTGGGCATTCCTTCGATTCCGGACTCCCAATCAGCTTCACCTGTTAGAGAGAAGACGACGAAAGAGTAAGTCAGGGTTTAAAATAAATTTAGATATAGTTGTAGGCTTGCGTGTACCATTTTTGTATACCGGCGATTTTACCAGGTTCTCATAAGTCGAACATAAAATGATTACGCAGAAAATATCACCATGTACAAAAGCTGCCTTTTCAAATATAAAAAAAAATTCAAAAATCTTTTCAAAAATCGTAAGATAAAAATCAATGCCCAGCATGGTGCAGGCAATTAAATAAACTATCACAAAATGAAATTTTAAAATTGTATTTACTAAGAACAAACATTTTTTCATTATGGAGTTACGATTCCCGCCTTGTTCATGGCTACCAGAAATCCATGGCTACCAGAAATTCATGGCTACCGGAAATTCATGGCTACCAGAAATTCAGGGCTACCAGAATGCTTAACGCGATCTTTTTGTGTCAAGACAGCATCTTTTCAAATTTAAAAGCTATAAATTCATTGTATATATACATCACTGAATTAAGAAGAATGTTGCTAATTTAGAAGTTGCCGGCTATAGTGCTGTGAAAACGCGGGTGACAGCCGGCATCGAAGGGAAGATGGCTGTGAAACTCATTAGAATAACAATATAACTCATTATCTACGTTACTCGACGTTTCTTCATAAATCTGGTCCTTCACCGTCACGTGCGTATTGTATTTTTGCCCAACTAACCAATAGCAATGTTTTAGGAAAGTTACCTATCCGTGACTCGAACAATAGTAGGGTAAATTGGAAATTGCTATTGGTGGATTTGGCAAAAATACAATACACACGTGACGGATCAGATTTATGAATAAACGTTGACCTATAAATGAGTAACATATAAACATATAAATGAGTTATATTGTTATTCTAATGAGTTTCACAGCCATCTTCCTTTCGATAGGCTATAGTTAATCATGGTTTAATTAAACACTGTAAGTCAATTATATCCTCATGTTGTTGCTAATTTAGAAGTTGCCAGCCAATGCTGTGATTAAATGCCGGTGACAGGCGGCATTGTAAACACTGTCTGTCAGTCAGTTATGATTTACGTCCTCATGTTGTTGCTAATATTGAAGTTGCCGGCTGATGCTGTGAAATGCCGGTGATAGCCGGCTGCTTCATAGAGAGGTCAAGATACCATGATTGGGTCCATTATAACCGCTTGGCGGTTTTATATTTGACATAAGTCACATTTGAAGTTGGCTGCTTTCACAAAAATAAAATCTACTGAAGATAAGCACAGTAAATTTGTCATTATACCGAGTATCAATGAAGGCCGGATCGAAAGCTTCGCCACAGTCAAGTCAAAGAATTAAACGTATTCACAAAACAAAACAATTATATATTCATTTTTATCATGCAAACATATACAAGGTCAAGGATCTTATTGCGGTTTATTACCTGAATGTCAATGGTCTTATAGTCCCATTCACACTAAGCGAAAATTGGCACGGCATAGGTAAATTTCCGAGTGTAAACAAACAGGTCTAGCCATTTTTGTTTTTGGCTCCCGTGCCGTTTTTATAATGAAATATCTAAAATACCAAAATACACTAATTATTGGGGGGAAAACCCACAAAATGCGTCACAGCCACTATCTTTCTATCTTCAAATTACGGCGAATACAAATATTTCGAATGTTTCGGCGTAATTGCCTGAATGTCTACACGGGTAAAAATTGATCATGTTGTTCGGCGTTGTTCAAAACAGGAGCGAACAATGTTTTGCTGCACCCCGTGAACAATATTGTTAACAAGTTGTTCAACCATCAGTACTGTTGCAACTTGTTAACATGATTGTCAACAAGTTGCAACAATATTGATGGTTCAACAACTTGTTAACAATGTTGTTCACGGGGTGCAGCACAACATTGTTCGCTCCTGTTTTGAACAACTTGCATCAACATGATGATTTTTACGCGTGTACAAAGTGTTGTCTTCTGTGATATTCGCCCATGGGCATGCATGGCTTACTGTATAATGGCAGCGAAATTTAAGTCTGCATTTTAGGCAGAAAGAACTTATACTCCAGGTGATCTTGTGTTCGTATTTTAGCCAATCAGCGCTCAGAAAGGGTTGTCCGAATAGAAATCCATTTTGGTGTATTCAGTCAATTATATCTTTCGTTATTCTTTATGAAACTAGCTGACATTTCGTAATTATGTTTGGTTATGAGAACTATAGCTCTGACAAAAATATGGAATCGAAATAAAGTATATTACAGGAGATATTCAGTTGTTTTAATCATAAAATGGATTTCTATTTGACAACTAGTGCCAGTACTTTTCCGCGTATCAAGATCATCTGGCTGTAATAGTCCAGTCAATCTGTGACCAGAGGTCAAAGAGATTGCAATAGAATTTTTCTCAGTGGTAAAATGTGAGGGAAGGTGTCCTGATTAACATAATAAAAATTCAAAAAAATCCCTTCGGTGGAACATGGTGAAAATCGAGTTTTCCTTACTTATACCTATAGAAAACCATTGTGGACAGAATGTTCAAATTTTGAAATCATTTTTAGGCAAATGTAACCACATTATTGGAAAGCTTAAACAAAACTATATTAAGGTCAATTAAACCGTTATATTCAATTTACTGGTCAGTTTGTCGTTATTCTAGCTCAAAGTTGGAATAGTGCAAAATGTGCACAAAATACAAATTTATGGCATTTTAAATCTTGTATAACTTCGGCTGGATAAGCAAAAGCAAGATAACCGTTTAATGATCTATATTTTAGTTTTTTCTAAGCTTTCCAATGATGCAGGTTATATATATTTGCAAAAAAATAATTTCAAAATTTCAACATTTTGTCCGCAATGGTTTTCTATAGGTAGAAGTAAGAAAAATTTGATTTTCACCATGTTCCACCGAAGGGATTTTTTTTGGATTTTTAGTATGTTAATATCAGGACACCTTCCCCTCACATTTGACCACTGAGAAAAATTCTATTGCAATTTCTTTGATCACGACCATGTACTTATAGTCAGGGACGCCGGAACGATAATAGGGCAAAGGGGGGCGGACGCACACCAAGGGCACCTTTACTGAAAAATTTTTTTTCACTGCAAAATTTGTTGACGACCTCCCCCCCGTCGCCAAAAAAAATTTCGGTCAGTGTACCATTTTAGGGGTCAAAAATTTTTTCCGGACATACAAAAATTTTCCTTGAAGCGAAAAATTTTTCCGGATATCTTAAATTTTCGCCATTTCTTCAAAATATTTTTCTAAATTCCAAAAATTTCCCAAAATTTTTATAAATATAAACTATAAATTACCTGAATCTCGTGATTTTTCTACAAAAAGCATCGTTGCAAATGTGATTTATCACGTATTATTTTACAACTAAAAGGGCACTTCTGCCCCCCCCTAGCAAAAGGCAAGGGGGGCAGCCGCCCCCCCTGCCCCCCCCCCAGTTCCGGCGTCCCTGCTTATAGTGATTTGACTGGACTATAAAATAAGTTACTGCATGTACCGCTTTTCTATCTTATTTTTTTTCGTTCTCGAGATATTTTAGTTTCATTTGATATGGAAATGAAATAAATCTATGACATTACAAGCGAGTAAAATAATAGAAAGCCGCCGATTAGCCATTCCGAAGATGATGAGTGGACTGGGGACGAGTGTTAAAAAGTGCCCAAATTAAGAAATGAATCAAATAACTAAAAAGACCACCTCAAAATTAGTAAGTATACAAAGTTTGAAGACGTTTACATGAATACCCTTCGAATAATAAGCTTTCGAAAATTGTGGTATTTACTATGAAATGTATTGTAATTCTTCTTTTTGGGACGCGCGTCCCAAAAACAATCTTTTAATCAGTAATTTCACAATTTTCGAAAGTTTATTATTCGAAGGGTATTCATGTAAACGTCTTCAAACTTTGTATACTTACTAATTTTGAGGTGGTCTTTTTAGTTATTGGGGTCATTTCTTAATTTGGGCACTTTTTAACACTCGTCCCCAGTCCACTCATCAACTTCAACGTAGTTTTGAGCGAAGGTCCTTCGTCGGGGAGTTAGCGAATGGGTGATTCCAGCTATATACTAAATTTTGATCAAGGCAAGAAGAACGAAATCCAACACCACAGCTAGAAAGAGCGTCTTAGAATGAGTAAAACTGCAAAGTTTGGTTGCGAAATGTTGTAAAATAAAGGAAATTATAGTCCTGTGAAGTTCGCAAATTTTGTATATATTTGTATTACGCGCGGTAAAAATAACCACTTTCGCCTCAAAAGTGGTTATTTTTCCCGCGCGTAATGCAAATATATACAAAATTTGCGAACTTCACAGGACTATATTCTCCTCATTTTACAACAATTCGCAACCAAACTTTGCAATTTTACTCATTTTAAGATGCTCTTTCTAGCTATGGTAATGGATTCCGTTCTTCTTGCCTAGATAAAAAATTCAAAGACTTTCAAAGGTTTTTTCTTTTTCACACAATTCAAAGACTTTTCAATTAAAATGCATGGAAATACGAATTCAAAAAGTTTCAAAACTTTTTCTAAAAAAAGTATTAATAATGTCCTTCTAATCACACATTTTTTTGTTGTTCCCTTTGGATATATTTCACCGTGAAATCGCAGGAAATGGCCATTCAAACTTTCCCGGGGGAACATGCCCCTGGAACCCCCTAGAATGTGCGGGTCTTAGCTAGAGCAGGAGTTGTCAAATTTTCCTATAGCTACGCCACTGATAACGTTTATGTACATATACAGCACATACCTCCTCGGAGATTTCCTTGGGCGAGGATGGTCGGTTCTTGCAGGTTTTGGCATGAACTGTGAGGGCGTATCTTGTGTTGAACGCTGCATCGCATGTCCTGCACTCGTGGGAGGTGATGCCACTATGATGCGCGATCTCGTGTGCCTTGAGATGATCGCGTCGTCGAAATCGTTTCTCGCAGTTGGTACACGCGTGTGGACGTTCCCCGCTGTGCACCAAGGAGTGCCTCTTTAAAGCGGTTGCATCACGAAACACTTTGTTACAAATGGTACAGGTTTGATCAGCCCGTTCAGGAGTGCCGACTCTTTTTCGCTTTTTGGAATTAGGAGTAGTTGTGAGTTGGGTTTCATCACCTAACGATTCATCTTCTTCGATTGTAGCGT
Organism: Paramuricea clavata; assembly: GCA_902702795.2. Classification (NCBI taxonomy): domain Eukaryota; kingdom Metazoa; phylum Cnidaria; class Anthozoa; order Malacalcyonacea; family Plexauridae; genus Paramuricea; species Paramuricea clavata. The sequence continues at coordinate 26,799 of CACRXK020002929.1, read as the reverse complement.
CCGCCGTTTGGTCGACGCTGCCTTCACCTTCGCTAACTTGGGAATCACCGTCGTTTCTGATAGCGCTCTCGTCCTCTCCGCCATCACAACTCTTCTGATGTTCTTCCAGAAGCTCTGCGCTTGCAAGGACTTCAAAACAATGCCGACACGCGAACATATTTTCTTCAAGGTGTTCTTGCAAATGTTTCCAGAGTTCCTCTTTTCCTGGAAAAGTTACGCCACAGGTGGGACAGAGGAAGGCTTTCACTACACCGGAATCTTCTGTGCTTGTCTCATCCGGTGTTCCACCGCTTTCAGGATTCGCCACATCGGTTTCTTCTGCGCGTTTCTCGGAAAGTACGACGGTTGTTTCAGTTTCCTCCTCGGAATTCGTTGGCACTTGTGAGAATTCCACAGCAACAGTACGCGGGTCGCTGTCTGGCTGTTGAAGGTTAGTTTCACTGATATCTTGACCTGATGTGGTTTGACAAACGGTTTCTACTTCATCATTCCCTTGCGATTCTTCCCGCGGGAATACTGCACTCGCAGTGGCTACCAACTGATCAGCCGCGAGGACTTGTTCGACGACATGAACTTCTACGTCACCCGAACCCTTTGGTTGTCCAGGTAGAATGATGTCATCGAATCCGATAAGATGGGTTGTTCGAATCATGTGCGTCTTCAGACCATTCTTCCTCGAGAACGACTTCCCGCATGTCTGGCAGCTAAATGGTCGGACTAGCTTGTGAACGATGACGTGTTCCTGAAGATGATCTTTCCGCCGGAATGCCTTGTCACATTCCGTACACTTATACGGCCGCTCGTCGGAATGCGTTAACAGGTGACGCTTGAGAGTGGACGCATCTCGGAAGGTTTTGAAACATAACTGACATGGTTCGGAAGTCTTGCTTGCGACCATGCTTGGCTTTGCATTCGTCGCTTTGTTAACATCGGTCCAGGTTTCGGATTCCGACGTCTCCTGTCCCGGCTTACCACAAAACCTTGACATGTGAACTTTGTGGGTGTACTTGCGGGGAAAGGACTTTCCGCACCGCTCACATTTATAAATATTCTCTTGCGTGTGGATATTCCGATGTTCCCGCAGGTTGTCCTTTCGTCGGAACGATTTGTCGCAAAAATCACATTGGTAGGGCTTGTCGTCAGAATGGATCAAGCGATGTCGTCTCATCGAAGGAAGGTCGGAAAAATCTTGATCGCAAACGGTACAAAGCACGCGACCTTTGATGGATTTTTCGGATGAATCTTGTTTGTCTTGGCTACTTGTACTTCGAGGATCCTTGGGGTTTTCTTCGATGCTCGCAGCAATGATTGCAAGTTGGTTGATGTCCGATAGACGACCTGAATTTGTTGAGGTAAAGTTACTGTCGTCAGGGGGTGGAGGTTGTACTAAACTCAGTTGAACCTCTTTGGGAAGGTTGTCAGGATTTATTTGCATCAGATCACCAATGTTATTTTCCATCGCTACAACCGTGAATACCATCTCGCCTCCGTCTGGTTTGTTGGCTTCATCGAGTACCACATTTGAGACAGTGTTCTGTGTCATCACCACATCTTCTCGTGATTCTTGAGTAGCTGTCTTTGTGAAAACCATCTCGCCTCCATGTGTTTTGTTCGATTCACTGAGCACCACATTCGAATCAGTGTTCTGTGTCACGGTAGCACTTGTGCCGACCACATCATCTTGTGATTCTTGAGTAGCTGTTGTTGCCGTGAAAACCATTTCGATTCCATGTGTTTTGTTCGATTCATTGAGCACCACATTCGAATCAGTGTTCTGTGTCATGGTAGTACTTACTCCTACTACAGTCTGATCTTGGTTTTCTTGTGATTCTGAAGGTGTTGTCTCCGTGAAAACCATTGGTGGTACCTTGGTGGTACTGCTCTCACTGGGCACCACATTCGAGATGGTGCTTGGTGCAATGGTAGTACTCATCCCAGCCACTTCTTCAGACATTGTATTTGGTGGTACTGTGATATTTACGTCTTCACGAGGTACATCTTTGTGTTCTTGTGTGGTTGTCTTCTGGATTTCTTCTGCAGTTTGTTCAGTGTTGATACTGATCTCTGGCTCTGAAGTTGCAGTGGCCATTTTGCTACGAAACGCCTGCAGAAAATATTATAATTTTTACCATGGACGGATTTTCAGATTTTGCTTGGGGGTTGGTGGTCGAAAATTCAGTTGGGTGAGCAAGGGGAGCATGTAGTGCAATTGAGCAAGCTGCAGTAGGGGTCTGGAGGCACAGTTGTTAGTGGGGACAGGGTTGGGGGGGGGGGTGTAAGGGGGCAAAGCCCTTAGGAAATTTAGGAAGTTCAAAATCCTTGTTTTTAGTCTTATTTAGTTCAACGTCCTTGTTTTAGTCTTATTAATTTAATCTAACAAGCATTTAAATTTCTCTGTGTGTGTGCAAATTTCTCTAGTTGAGGTGGGAAAACTATCTGAAAGGGGGCACACCTCTCCAGAAAATCTGTCTATATTTTTAAACGAGTGTCACAATCACTGTCGTGAGGCCACAGCAAGAATTAAACCCGTGATCTCAGAGGTAAAAATGCTTACTCAAGTTGCCATGCAAAATGTCAGATTGATAATTCTGTCGCATTTTTGCAAATTTCACTGTTGCAAAATATTTTTTTAATTTTGCCAGAAGTTGTGCCACGCTCCACGTTTTCAAGGATGGGTGGGCTTAGATAAAAACGTCAACTTGACGGTGTGCGGCGACTTGAATATGGACGTGGCCCCTAAAGGCTGTCAATGTTTTGAGCAAGGGCCCACCCCTCCCCCTTGCTACTTTTAATATGTCAGGTATCTTCTGTCAATCTGTAATCCATCAAGTACATTTAATAAATGTTTAATACTTTATATATATAAATGACTCCCTCAGCAAATACACTATTTTTAAGCAAATAAAAATTACTGAAATTTGCAATTTTTGTACATCATACAAACGACCCAAGCCCAAAGCAAAAAGTCGATAAATATGTCCCTTGCGAACTAATCCAGAAATATATAGCTTATCGGAATTCGGTAAATACTGAAACGCAATATATAGATAGTATACACGCGTCCTCAAAAATACTCTTCACATTGTAAAAATGCATCGCAAATTTTGCTCATGGTAGTTGTTTATGTGTGTCAATTTCAACGTACCTCTTTTCAGGGAATAAAATGCAGGGATCTGCCCGTCGGGTTGAGAAAAGGTTGCGATCCTGAAGCTAGAAATTTTGCCTTATTTTTGCCCGAATATTTGAAAACACTGCCTTCTTTCTTCAGCCAGCAAAAGAGATCGCTACCCGCAACAACTCGCGCAATGCACGATGGACCACTACGAGATATGACCCCGCATTGAACGTTATAAAGCAATAATTCACTGCACTTTTATGGCATTTTAGCATAGTCATAAACTTTAGTTTCTTTCAAAACGATAATTTCACAAACTTTCATTCTTCTCTGAGTTTTTAAAAGCATTTTTCGCGCATTTCTAGTTTTTTCCTGCCCGCAAAGCATCATGGTCTCCGGTACGGTTTATGTACATTCCGATCAACATTAAGACGCTTTTTAAGATATTTTTGAAGGTTAAAACTGACTTTTAACCTAACAAATACCTTTTTTTTAAAGTACAACTATAAATGTATAAAGACAGCTATTAGTTTGCTAAAATTTGTTTTAAATTGAAAAAACAATGTATTTTGCAAGTATTTTGCAAGGAATTTTCCCGACCGGGTTTTGAACATACGAGAAAAGTCCTCGCAAAAAATTCCCGCGTGGCGCGTGTTGTCATAAAAGTTAAAAATAAAATAACACCGGTTGTATTTTTGAAAGGGGGAAAATTTGCTTTGTTTGCGATTAATTTTAAGCACTTTCTCGCTCGAAATGGAGCCTGAAACTTTACTTGTAAAGCAAGAAGACATGGAAAAAAGCGACAGTCCTGTCGAAACAAGCATAAATGAAGAAAATATAGCCGAGAAACTAAATGAAAATAATGTTGAAATTGATGTCATGTCCATTGTAGCAAGCCAGCCAGCCGTTGTCGTTCCTGTACCGTTTGTCCCCGACTTAACTTTGTTTAGTTATGAAGTTCAACAAGGCTATAGGATAGTTCGTGAACTATTATCAGACCAGTATAAATCTATAATATATCCATTTCTACAGCCAGTCGATGTGGAAGGCTTAAATTTGTGGGATTACCATGCGAGGATTGAAACACCAATGAGTTTCAGCCAAAGTAAGTGAAAGTTGTTCTTTTGTTTCAATTACGTATTATATATGTTGAAAAATACGTTGTTTTCTTCCTAAAATGCTGTTTTAAATATAATTATATATGTAAAAGTATCCATTAGACCAATTTTTATTTATCTCATTCATTCACATTGTGCTTTTATTTTATTTCTACTTGTTCATTCATTTACATTCTGTTTATTTTGTAGCCATCGTTTGCAACATTTGACTTTAGGAAATTGTTTTCAGAACAAGCAATGAATTCGCATGATTTCAGAATTACACGTTCAAACTATACAAGAAAAATATAACGAGAACCTATATTTTTCGTCTGGTAGTTTGACGCTGCAAATCCCTCAATTTGTCTAAACTTATTTTTATCTTGTGACCATCTGTATTTTGCAAAATAAACTGTAAATATACCGCTCGTGCAGCGAATATTTTTGTAGTTTGTGACAGTTACCTGTGTTAAAACTACACATTTGAGAATGGTTGCATAAATACATGGATTTTTTTTTCATTTTCTAATTTAATTAATTATAAATTTTATTACTAAAGTATTTTTATCGAGGTCAGCCATTACTGACCATGAATTTTAGTATATATTTATGAGAGCATAGCAGCCGACAAACAGGTCATTAGTGGGCAGTGGCTACACGGCGATCGCAAATTTTGAGACCTATTATTCATCGCTTGATATTTTCTTTCAGTTGAAGGTAAATTCAACAGTTATGTGTACGAAAGCATCACAGCAGTTATCTCAGACGTGAGGTTGATTTTGGAGAATTGCTATCGTTACAACGGATCTGCACACTGGATATCGAAACTCGCTCATAAACTGGAAAAAATTCTTGATCAAAAGTTGGCATTGTTAAATAGGTTGGTATTAACCCATTCAGCTGCGAAGCTTCCCCGTTGACGAGTAAAATTGTCTGACATTAGACAAGTAACAAAAATAAGCAAGGCGCACTGGAGCGCATTGCGGCTCAATGGGTTAACTAGAGACATCAGATTTTTTGGTTAATTAATTTAACCCGCTGACGAGAGTGAAACATCCCCGTTGACGAGTAAAATTGTCTGGCGCTAGACAAGTAAAAAAAAAGTAGGGTACACTGGGGTGCATTGTGACGCAATGGGTTAACTGTGGATTGAGAGGGATTGCTGCCTGAAAAATACAACGTAAAAGTTCAAGCAAAGTCCCTCAGCTTAAGGCCTAAAAAAATATGTTTTATTTTTTTTTGCCAACCCAATTATTTTTTTCAATGCGATTGACTGTACGTCCCTATTTGTCCAGGTGGTTGCGGGCTGCTCATACAGCGTGCCAAAATGGCGTCTGTTGTCACAATAATTATTGAACCAAATTGCCTAAATTTGTCCACAGGAAATATGCATCTCTAGTAATATTGATGTCGGGACTTTACTGAAAATCGCCCAGCAAAAAACCTGCCAAAACCATGAAAGAAAAATACTCAAAAAAAATTTATTTCCAACTTACCTACCCTAATTTTTTCACAATATGAAACCGGGGCCACATGTATTTTTTTAGGCCTAATTTTAATGTGTCTATTTTATGTTGTTTGTAGATCACTGAGAGAAAAGGTGACTCTACATGCAACCATGGCATTTAGAAATAAGAACGAAATTGTTGCTGATATAGAGGAGCCAGGTAATCAATCAACTGTCACAATCCAACTTGTATTAAAAATTCTAGTGATTGTCCGATTATTCATGCCACAATCTGCCAGATGCCGATACTGATTTAAAAATGACATCATAATATCAGTCGACCAAGTAAAGGTGACGTCATTCATGTCAATTATTAGTGATAATTTCCAACGTAACATGTTACTGCAACCAAAGATTGTTAAAACCGTTAATAAATGGCACGCTTTAATACATATTGCGTTAAAACGCAATGTGTATCAATGTGCAATGCATATAATTTTTAAAGTGCACATTTTCTCAACAATCAGTTTTAGACAATCGGAAATATAGATAATTCTACTGATTCCGATTGTCTACCGATAAGGCAAAAATTGGCCCTATGCCAATAGACCCATTGCATATGACGTCACAGCGTCGGTGATGATGCATCTGGAGGACAAATTAGCAATCTATGCATAATATAACTTTTGTAAACAAAGCAAATTTTGTAAAAGTTTATTATAATTTTGTATTAAAATGGTTCATTTTTGCGCTGTATGTGGTTGTTGTACCAGAACAGATATTGTTAGGGAGCATCTGGAGGACACTCTAAGGATTTGTGACGTCAGTGCAAAGGGTCTAATAGTATGCTGATTATTGGTCAATCACTATCAAATTCACCTTTATGTTAATCACAGCGAAAGGTTGCACTTAGTTCCCTTGAGGTAATAATTTCTGGTTTTGCTTCATTAGCATCAGGTGGCCGTCCTCGGAGGTCGGGTCGTACAAGCTACGTTGTGAATGGAATGAATGCTGAGAAACGTTCAAGTTTAATGAATCATCTTTTGCTGGAAGAGGAAGAGAACCAGCGAGAGATGAAACGAATGAAGGAGAAGGAAAAGAAAGAAGCGAACGAGGCGTTGATGCAGGAATTGAGCGAATGGGAGGATGAAATATTCACAAAGAACGTGTTGAAGGAATTGAGGTCTATGTGGGAGGTAGGAATTCAGACAAAAGTTGTTCCTTGTTGGTCCAGTGTTACTACAGGAGGAAACCTAAACTAAACTAGCTTTATTTATACTGGATAACTCTATCAGTTCTAAAATTTTTCTCCCTAGAGATCCAGTAAGAATCATCTCTTATTGATCCAGTGTTACTACAGGAGGAAACCTAAACTAAACTAACTTTATTTATACTGGATAGTTCTATCAGTTCTAAACTGTTCTCCCTAGAGGTCCAGTAAGGATCATCTCTTATAGATCCAATGTTACTACAGGAGGAAACCTAAACTAAACTAACTTTATTTATACTGGATACCTCTATCAGTTCTAAACTGTTCTCCCTAGAGATCCAGTCAGGATCATCTCTTATTGATCCAGTGTTACTACAGGAGGAAACCTAAACTAAACTAACTTTATTTATACTGGATAGCTCTATCAGTTCTGAACTGTTCTTCCTAGAAGTCCAGTAAGAATCATCTCTTATTGATCCAGTGTTACTACAGGAGGAAACCTAAACTAAACTAACTTTATTTATACTGGATATCTCTATCAGTTCTAAACTGTTCTTCCTAGAGGCCCAGTAAGGATCATCTCTTATTGATCCAGTGTTACTACAGGAGGAAACCTAAACTAAACTAACTTTATATATGCTGGATAGCTCTGTCAGTTCTAAACTGTTCTCCCTAGAGGTCCAGTAAGGATCATCTCTTATTGATCCAGTGTTACTACAGGAGGAAACCTAAACTAAACTAACTTTATTTATACTGGACAGCTCTATCAGTTCTAAACTGTTCTCCCTAGAAGTCCAGTAAGAATCATCTCTTATTGATCCAGTGTTACTACAGGAGGAAACCTAAACTACAGTAACTTTATTTATACTGGATAGCTCTATCAGTTCTAAACTGTTCTCCCTAGAGATCCAGTCAGGATCATCTCTTATTGATCCAGTGTTACTACAGGAGGAAACCTAAACTAAACTAACTTTATTTATACTGGATAGCTCTATCAGTTCTTAACTGTTCTTCCTAGAGGTCCAGTAAGGATCATCTCTTATTGATCCAGTGTTGCTACAGAGGAAACCTAAACTAAACTAACTTTATTTATACTGGATAACTCTATCAGTTCTAAACTGTTCTTCCTAGAGGTCCAGTAAGGATCATCTCTTATTGATCCAGTGTTACTACAAGAGAAAACCTAAACTAAACTAACTTTATTTATACTGGATAGCTCTATCAGTTCTAAACTATTTTTCCTAGATGTCCAGTAAGGATTATCTCTTATTGATCCAGTGTTACTACAGGAGGAAACCTAAACTAAACTAACTTTATTTATACTGGATAGCTCTATCAGTTCTTAACTGTTCTCCCTAGAGGTCCAGTAAGGATCATCTCTTATTGATCCAGTGTTACTACAGAGGAAACCTAAACTAAACTAACTTTATTTATACTGGATAACTCTATCAGTTCTAAACTGTTCTTCCTAGAGGTCCAGTAAGGATCATCTCTTATTGATCCAGTGTTACTACAGGAGGAAACCTAAACTAACCTAACTTTATTTATACTGGATAGCTCTATCAGTTTTAAACTGTTCTTCCTAGAGGTCCAGTAAGGATCATCTCTTATTGATCCAGTGTTACTACAGGAGGAAACATAAACTAAACTAACTTTATTTATACTGGATAGCTCTATCAGTTCTAAACTGTTCTTCCTAGAGGTCCAGTAAGGATCATCTCTTATTGATCTAGTGTTACTACAGGAGGAAACCTAAACTAAACTAACTTTATTTATACTGGATAGCTCTATCAGTTCTAAACTGTTCTTCCTAAAGGTCCAGTAAGGATCATCTCTTATTGATCCAGTGTTACTACAGGAGGAAACCTAAACTAAACTAACTTTATTTATACTGGATAGCTCTATCAGTTTTAAACTGTTCTTCCTAGAGGTCCAGTAAAGATCATCTCTTATTGATCCAGTGTTGCCACAGGAGGAAACCTAAACTAAACTAACTTTATTTATACTGGATAGCTCTATCAGTTCTAAACTGTTCTTCCTAGAGGTCCAGTAAAGATCATCTCTTATTGATCCAGTGTTGCCACAGGAGGAAACGTGAACTAAACTAACATTATTCATACTGGATAACTCTATCAATTCTAAACTGTTCTTCCTAGAGGTGCGGTCAAGGGTCACCACCCCCCATTGATTCAGTGTTTAAAGATCCTAGCACTTTCCTAACATGAACGTCGGTTGTTTTGTAGGTAAGAATAATCATGTGTATGATTACGCCAAAGGAAACTTAGAAAGTAATTATACCAGTTTGGACATGAGCAAAGTTGAAAGTAAACCAACCTATGAATCACTCGTTAATGTGCAGAGCAATATGGTAAAGTTTTCAATATTTTTATTCAATTTGAATTTTGTCCAAAATCTCCAATAGGTCTCGGCAACAAGGTGGAAATTTTTTTGGAATTAATTGTTTTTTAATTTTGTAGTATGAGCAGATTCCAGTCAATTGTAACACTCCTGGTGCGTCTGGCGTGAGTGGACAAACACCAATAGCAGGTACGTTGGAGGAGGAAGGAAGGGAGGAGGAATGGGGAGTGAGGGAGGTGGGGAGAGAGGTAGGTAAGGAGGGAGGAAGAGAGGAAATGAAAGGGGAGGAAGGAGAGGTGGAGGGAGGGCGAGTGGGAGGAGGGGGAGAGGAAGAAAGGAGAGTGGGAGGAGGGAAAGAGGAAGGAGAGGGGAGGAAGAAAGGAAGGAGGGAGAAAGAGAGGCAGGGGGGAGATTGAGGATGGAGGGAGGGAAGGGAAACAAGAGGATTAGGAAGAATAGGAGTAATGGATAAAGGAAGGAGGAGCGAAGCGGGCAGAAAGCAATTGGCGAACGTTATGCAAAAACAACTCTGTTTCATCTAGAACCTTTTTATCATGTTGTGGACACACTAGAGGGGGCCCAAGATCCTGGTCAGATATGCCATGACCCTGATAACTGTGAGACTCGTCGAGAAATCCCAGGTAGGACTGGTGACGATAATCCTGAGAGGGTATATAGTACACTGGAGGACGAGGGTGCTCCAGAGAACTTTGGCCGTGAGGTACCTGGGAGAACTGGTGACGACAATCCTGAGAGGGTATATAGTACACTGGAGGAGGAGGAGGAGGAGAGTGCTCCAGAGAACTATGGCCGTGAAGTACCTGGGAGGACTGGTGACGATGATACTGAGAGGGTATATAGTGTGTTAGAAGACGAGGCTGCCGAGTCAGATTATTTGACAATACTGCCAGAAAAGTCAGATTATGAACAGCCAATCAACCCGCCCATGTCTCATGCTTGAGTTCTTATTGTTTTTCTTTGTTATTGAACCACAAATTCTGCAGTGATCTCTTGACAACGCTGGAATTTTGAGCTCGTGAATTATTTAATGTAACTTGCACGTATATAGAGCTTTCTGCATATTAACTGAATCATATGAGCCTGTGGTGCTCTGGGGAAGTCAATATGTTATGTTTACCATGCAGAATAAGCAATTAATCATGTGATGTATGAAATCCGACTATGAAGACTTTACCACGGATGTCCAGCCACCAAAATTAGTTAAGTCCGAAGCAAAACCGAGGACTGAGTAATTTCAAGGACTGGATATCTGGTAAAGTCCGAATTCTCGGATTTGATGTGACATCTCAAATTAACAAATGAATCAATATTAATAAGTTTGAGTTTAAATAAGTTTAAATATAACAAGATACAAATTCCTGATAATAATAATGCTAGTAAGTAGTATTTAAAACGAAATGCGACATCCGGAATTATTAAATTACCAAAAACACTTTGTACATATATTTTAAACACTTGTAGGTGGGCAATATTCTATTTAACTATCTATATGTTGACTGCTGGATACCATATACCGACTGTCAGTATTAGTCAAATACGGACTCCATGTAAATATTGCCTAAATTGCAATATATCATGAAAATAAAATTTCAAAATAAATGGTCAGAATTTTCATCAACGATAAGGTCTTACTATTCAGCCTTAGAAAATTCAACAGATTTTGGGGCATTTTCTTGAGACATGTAAGTATGGTATGTAAACACCAGTTTGTACTAGCTAAATCATGGTCTGACCCTTACAAATTTGAGTTCAGAATAGGAAATTGACAATTTTTGTACCGAGTATAATCCATGCTGGTTTTACTGAGCATTGTCGTGCAACAGATGTTGCGGTCAATGAACAATTGTCAAAGTGAGAAAATGATGTAAATCATCTATTATCTAAAATGATGTTCTATTTATTATATATGGAGATGATATCGAGCTTAATTTACATGCTGTTGTGTAAACATTTCTGAATTTGACCACATTTCAACCGTTTTATATAAATACGGTTAGCCAAGAAACTCTACATATTAGAGAACAAGAATTATTGAACCTTGAGAAGGCTCATGGCATAGAGAAACTAAATAATCTCTATTTTTTATCTCTTGCTCTGAAATGACATTTCTAAAACATCTCTTGCTCAACCTACTTTCAAATAGATTGATAACGCATAGCAAAACTGTGATCAATATATTGCACGTTATTTCAACAAAATACGAAATTAATGGCTTAAGTTAACAAATCTATTAACTGTGATTTGATGTAAATAAGAACTAAAACCCGTCTATAGTATTTTGGAACAGCGCCCAGGCCAGATCAATTACTTTACACCAAGTATTGGAGATGACAGTGAACGCGTTTCCAGCATTTTGGAAACGGAACGAGGCCAGATTGATTATTCTAATCCAAGTACCGTAAGTAGTGAACCTACAGGTAGACACAGGTATTGGATTGCTCCGTTTATGATGACTTGTCTGAACAAAAAGCTGCTGAAAATGAACATCGGAGTTTACTGTAGATAAAAGAGCTTTGTCATCAAAATCAAGTGCGCGTGACCCCCGTACTGTCGTGACATCCCAAATTTGGCAACTTCAAAGTTAAGCGTGTCACATGACCGGTAGTGGTCCAGACAATCAATATTTCACCATTTTTAAATCTCAAGATTGTTTACAGAAGGAGATCCATTACAGTTGACCTCAAACCAAGGTTTATGCATACCTTTTAAGACAACTTGACTGGCAAACAGCTACTCATTTGAGGGGAAAATGAATTCCATTTACTTTCAATATAAGTAAATGTGTGCTGCGAGTCGGTTTGTTGAAACATCCAATAGGTAACACGATTTTGGTTGCCTTTTAGAAGTTTATCTGTAAAAAAAAATTAGGTTGTGAAAACATGCAAATTAACCAATAAGGAAGGGTGTGACAATGGGCTAGGCTATTGAAACGTGTGGTTCACAGCGTCAATATTAAGAATTCCGCTTTGATAGAGAAGTAGACGAAGTTTCGGTTGAGGTTTCGAAAGTGATACCATGGATTGTAAAATAACTGGATAGGAAACTAGCTGATGTCACAGTCTAAACCTAGTTGCAATCTGTGACGTCACATGTATTGCCATGCAAAGTTCTCAGCATTTTTGTTGTTTCGCTATATTTTCCGCTTTGAAAGAGCAATATTGAAGCATAAACTGGTCTAATTGTTTTAAAAACGTGCCTAAGCCAATGTTTTTCGTCTTTGTTTTGTATTTTTTAACATTTGTAGCTACGAAATTGGCGTCATTTTTACGAAATTTGCTAAAATTGACTGGAAATACTTATTTCATCGTAGAATGGCTTAGTTATATTTATTTGCTCTTTGACTAAAATGTTTAGCTGTATTATCGCTAAACATGCCGTTTTTGAGAATTTGGTTTGCAACTAGGTTGCAACGCCATCATCCCATTGAAAACATTAGGTCACGTCAGCTAGTTTCCTATCCATGTATTTTATTATCCATGGTGATACAGTTCAAATCTCCCTAACAACTGGCCACCAATCAACATTTGTCATTTGGTTGAGTTTTCGAATTCCGAATTCTCTATACTAATCTCTGTAGACTTATTATTCAACAAAACTCTGCTTTCGGGCTGAGCTTTCGAAAATGAGAATTATATATATAGCCAAAATGTTTATGTATTGGGGGGCAGGACCTCTGAAGTTTGAATTCGAATTCTTCTTTGTTCACACATTGGGCTGAATTTCTGATGATTACTGTATATAAGAGTTAACTCATCACCACCCAATATTTCCTAACTTAATCGCTCAACTGCATGTCTGAGAGCAGCCTGTGTTACACACCTTGCATGTACAGCTGTATTTCCGTAAGTTGAGAGCCCGAATCCCATGAATTCTTAATATAAGGCGAAGAAGGCTTTATATAAAGAATAAAAAAATATCACTAATGCATGTCTGTACTGCATTTCCGACTTTAAATAATCTCGTGAACACTTCTCAGGGAAAAGAAGAATTCATTCATCTGTATGTAAGTTTGATAGCTTAAACTCTTATAAAGTTCAAATCTCAAAGAACAGGACATACTTATAGTATATGCCATAATCCCATATGGACGGCCGTTACTACCAAAAAGATAGTGAAAGTTTTAGTTCATTACAAGTAGTGAAATATATCAAGAAAATGAAATGCAATTGGTTTAACCGAAACTAAAAGATTTTGATCTCTTGCTCTGAAATGACATTTTTAAAGCATCCATGGCTCAACCTACTTTCAAATACGGATTGATAACGCAAAGCAAAATGATCAATATATTCCACGTTAATTCAACAAAATACGGAAATGGCTTAACAAACTAATCCATGTACAGTATAAAGGCCAGTTTCCACTCAAGAAAATTATCCGTGGATTGGAACGGACAAGAAAGTTTTTCTTTGTCTACAAAGGATAATTTTCCTGAGTGGAAACTAGCCTTAATAAGTAGATTTAATTGTTCAAAGGTCAGCTTATGATCCAAAGGCTTAGTGACCTTGATTAGTAGTGGACTAGATTCCTGACTTTATGGTCAAGAGAATTCAGCCTTGGTCGTTTGGCAAAACACTGTCATTTTTGTTGTGGGCTAACATATTTTTATTTCTTAAAATTTTATGGGGGCGCTTGTTTGGCGAGTCATGACAAAAATGTAATCAACTCAGCGTGACATTTGATTTACATATAATTATCTGCTTTAAAACAGTATGATGTCTGACACGGCTTGACTTGTTAATACATATTATACAAGTTTAAAGCGATATTGGAAGTGATACTTGTATTGGATTGTGTAGTTCTATATAGTACGCTCCAATATCTATATATTCGGTACTTGAATCAGCAAGATATATATATTATTTATACGACATTGTTATCAGTTTCAGAAGTTTGTCGCAATGACTCGTGAATTGGCAATTATCATTGGTCTCGTCTTCCTGGTGGTGTGTGTGACATCTTCTGACTATGCTGGCCTATCCTTTAAGCTTACTCGTTCAGCCGACGACAAATTTAAAAATCCTACAGCGACAGGATGCGACTGGCAACCAGAGAATCAAAAATTTTGTATAGATACTAACTCGCAATGCCTCGGGAATTGCTGTCAATGCGCTTGTAATTATGACAAGTCGACTTTTGACAGAAGCACCATGAAATGTCGAAATAACGATGCGTTGCGTAGTGGTAAGTTTTTATGACATAATGGCAGCATTTCTACATTAAGACTAAGAGACAGATTATCTATCTCAGTAGAACCTAAACTAAAGAGTAAAGCCAGGATGAAACAAGTATGAGAGTACATGAGAGTTGACAGTCACGCGAGCTTGGTTAGCTGTTCTTAATGCTTTCCCAACACTATCATGTATTCTGTTGAAGTTAAAACATAGTTTCAACACTCATCAAACCATTATTTTGTTAATCTAGAGCTTGAAATGTCCCATGTAACAATGCGTGACTTGTCAACTGTCATTCTTGTTTGACCGGGGTTTAATTCAAACACAAATGATCTTAGGGACCGGTCATTATTTATGGTGGGGGGTGGCACCGAAGAGAAATGTTTTTCGTGGCAAAAATTTTGCTGACCCAACCATTAAAAAGTAAAAAATTTGGTTACCCAACCTCAAATATCAATTACAAAATAATTACCCACCCCTGGCCAAAAACGTTACAAAAGGATACCATTCAGTTGTTACACATGTCCTTTACCACTTCTGTGACATGAGTTTGATAACGGCTTGTGAAATTTTCTGCAGTCTAAAGTTTCATGTTGTCTGCACATGTACTTTCTTTGGAGACACCATTTGTTTTGTCAAAATGATCAAGATAGTGACTCTGATTGATTCACATATTGTATTGCCAAATGACTGTTGACATTGCTTTTCAGTCAACAATATTTTGAGGGTGAGTAATGTTTTTGAAATGACAATAAATTTTTATTACCCAACCCTTGAGTTGTTTTGTTTTTCATTTACCCAACCTTTTACTTACTCAAAATTTTGTTTACCCAACCTTTTTCTCTTCGGTGCCACCCCCTGCCATAAATAATGACCGGTCCCTTATGTATACCTGAGTTTTTGACGCTTCCTCTTTATTACTTTAAAATATTTGAGCATGTATCCTTTGGATCATTAAAGGTAACATACGTATTGAAAATCTTTGTTTAAATCAAATCTTCTGTACGAAATTACAAACAACAGCTCGCGAACCAGGGGCGCCGGAAGCAATGTGAGGGGGTTGCTTCTCAGCCATCATTTTTCTGGGCAGCAATATTTGATAAAACTTTACTGTATGGACACTCGATCAGGGCCGCCGAGAGCTTCGGGGAGGGGGCCGGGGTAAATTTTTCTTAGGGGGCCCTATTCAAAAAAAATTTTTCGGAAAAAATTTTCTCGACTGCAATCTTTCTGCCCCTCCCTCGACGACAACTTTTTAGGGAAAAAAATTTTCCGGATGAGTACGTTGTAAACGCTTTTGTGGGAATTTCCTACACATTTTTTATACCAGATTTCGATTTTTTGTCCGCAAAACACAAATATTTCGACCCCAAAACGGAAATATTTCGCGCAGGAAAATGGCTGGAGCCCAACAAAAAATTTCTAGGGGCCCCCAGAACCTTGGGGGGCCGGGGCAATTTGCCCCCTGTCCCCCCTCTCGGCGGGTCTGCACTCGAATACTTCTGGCTATTATGGGTCGCAAACATCGACATTAATTAGAACAATTTTATTTGTTGCACCGTGCTAAAAGCGCAAAATAAAATCAGTAAACAGACGTATATTGTTTTATTTAGCATCTGGGGCGTAGGAACCGTGGGGCCAAGGGGGCAAAGCCCCCCCCCCCCCAAGATTTCAGAAAACCTAAAAAGTGCACTTTTCCGGTGGCAATGTGCCCTTTGCCTTCGTGAAAAATTTTGTTCAGATTGCATTTTTGTGAATCTTTGTGGTTACTCGAGTGTCGGGCAGTTAAACAATGAGAAATGACCAGCCTGCTGCCAGCGCACTCTTTGTCTGTGAATCGGGCCTTTCAGAACCGGAAATCGGGCTGAAGCACGATAAATGACAAAAATTCACACGATGCTCGTTTGCAAAAACAACTGCAAACTGCTTTAATTTTTTATGACACTTTCATTTGATTTCATATGTGAGTCGGCCTCAACGGCCTTTGATTTCAATATGATTGCATTTATTTTTCCTTCCCTCCACTCCCCCCCTTGCCCGCCGGCGACATTTACGGGAAAATTTTTAGATGCCCTTTTAATTCCAAAAGTGCCCCCGAAAACCGGTGTCCCCCCAACTTTGGATGCCTCCTACGCCCCTGTAAATAGCATTAATTTTACTACAACTGGTTAAAAATTAAGCAAATATATATTGATTAAAGATATGCTGTACAGTCCGATCGGCGTATGGGCACAAGGGAGCCCTCTTTCTATTATTCAAACAGTTTATTTAGGTTTTTATTTCATTTTCTCTTCTTGCAAAGCTTGATCTAGTGTGGTGTCTTGATAATTAATTATTATACTCTAGAATCATGAAAATATAAATAGATGCCGAATAAAGTTCTATATTTTCGATACCGAGATGTAAACAAATCCTTTGTTTACATACGGACTGTACCGCATCTTTAAGCATTGCTTAGAAATAGTTCTAATCTGTGAATAATGCAGGAATTTCGAGGTACAGTTCTGGCAAAAAGGGCAACCTGTTTGGGCAACGGGGGCAGTTGCCCCCGCTGCCCCCGTGGCTCCGGCGCCCCTGTCGCGAACGCCATATTGTTTCAGAGCGTGGTGTCCACGCGTCACGCGTGAGATACTATAATATCCCACGGTGGATCTGCCGTGGGATATTATAGTATCTCACGCTGCATTGCGAAATCATGAATTTGAGTGAAATACCGTAAAAAATCACATTATCACGTGGTACAAATGCTGTTTTTTCATTGGACAATTTGAATTTGAGGTATAATATTTGTATTTATAACACGCTTTCGTCTCGGTCTTAATATTTACCAATATTTTTTGCATTTACAGGAGTTTCGATTTATAAACGAGACTAAGGTCACTTCAAATCTTAATATATCAAGTTTTCTTACTCCTGATGATGTTGATAGTAATGATGAATCAGGTAATATATGGCCGGATAAAGATAGACTGATAAAAACGAAAAATTTAGTACGAGGAAAAGATAATATATAGGTACTAAGCATACCTGTAGCTGGGCAAAGGCATATCCCCTATTGCTACACTTCAAAAATTTTGACTAAAAAATTTGTATAAAATAATGCATCCAGAGTAATTCAAAATATTGAGTAGAGTTACTAAATTATGAGCAAATGTACTCAATTTTTTGGTACACTCAAACTTTCAAATATATATTCAATGTTTTGTGTATACTTGAAAATTGGTTTGGAAATTGGTACACTATATGGTACTAGTACTATAATAAATAATAATACTTGCATGCTCAGCTGGCTATACCATCGTAGCATCCAAGGTTGAAAATTTGAAATATATTTTTCTTTTTTAACATGACCCTGCCATTGGGAAATTATCAGTTTTGAAAGGTAGAACACGTTTTTAAAGTGTTTTGGGCTTCTACAGTGTCACCGTTTCCTTATAGGCATACGTGATTTTCAAAGAAGAGTAACGCTCGTCTTGACAGTTGCATATTTGTGTAATGTTTCTTTTACAATACGATATCAAATACGTACGATCATCGGCAAGAATATATCGTAACTAATTTTTCAGTTAGACTTGTGTTTCACAAAAATATCTGCCTATCATCAGACAATATACGCATGGTTACTTTAAACAAAATTGTTGTGGGAAATAGCTGGAAATGCACTTTCTGGGCTTGTGATCTTCAAAAAATTATTTTGGAGGGAGGGGGCTTCAGCCATTCAGTCTATGAGAAAAGTGAAGCCAAGATGGCGGCCATTGACATCCAATAGCTCTGAAGGTCGTAAACAGTTTTTACACCATTTTCGCAGCTAATTCCAATCTTTTTCTAACGTACCGTAACGCTAATCACGTTTTCAATTCATAAAATCATTATATTAGTCTCTTCTATTTCCGCCATCTCCGCCTTCACATTTTGGACTCGAGTTCTCGCTGCAGATTAATATGGAGCTCTCTGCCCCAGACAGACATTAGATAAGGATAGCGATAATTAATGACAGAGATAAGGAAATATAAAGTAGTGATAAATGCGGATCGGACCCAACCTTAACCCCAAGCCTAAATTAAAACATCAAAGTACTTTTTCCTATACTTTGTTTTATTTTATAGATGATGGATTACCAACATATGGGATCATTCTCATTGTTATTGGTAGTGTCGCAATACTCCTGTGTTCTGTAGTAGTAATATTTAAGGTTTTAAACCACTGCCAAAACCCAGTTGAAAATTACGTGTGATCCATTAGCACCAGCAGTTAAAGTTCATCTTGCGGACACCCTGCTATTATATATAGACACTTTGTGTTTAATACTGAGAAGACAGCTTATAATATCCTAGTCTGAAATGACTTGAAAGCGTTCGTTATTATAGAATAGTAGTGGACTCTGTGTAAATGTAAGCTAGAAAGCCAAAAGTAACTGAATAATATCTGGATACTTTATTTCAATAAAACTCGCAATTACCTTGTTTTGTTATTATTATTTACTCTTCTTTAAAAATTCATACAACGGATAATACAAGACATGTTGATCTTAAAGTTACTTATTTGAACGAGTTTGTTTTGGCTGTCGCCGTCGCGTTGCCGTCACCTATTTGCTAAAGGTCCTTATTATCGAAGCGATGGATACGTCAAGCTTCCTCAATGCTCTCCGCCGATTTCTCGCCCTTAGAGGACCAGTATCGCAATTCCGCTCCGACTGCGGAAGAAACTTCGTGGGAGCGCATGCAGACAGAGCTGGCAACGGCACTTCAGGTGTTTACTTCGTTACCCTATAATCAAACTCACTTGTAGCATAGAAGAGCCACGATTATTATTTATTGTTATTATTATTTATGAAGAACGAACAGATCAGCTCTTACCTGGCACGAAAAGAATGCGAATGGTTATTTAACCCTCCGCACGCATCTCACGCAGGGGGTATCTGGGAGCGGATGATTGGGATGACAAGAAAGACTTTGGACGCCATGCTTCAGGAACTGCCCACCAAGCAGCTAACCCACGAAGTGCTTACTGCCTTGATGGCGGAGGTCTCAGCCATTATGAACAGCCGACCACTCGCTCCAGTGTCCATCGACCCCAAAGCCCCAAGATACTAAGCCCTTTCATGATCCTAACACAGAAACCCTCACCCCTACCACCATGCACCATCTGGAAAATTCACACCGAAAGATCTCCAAGCCGCGCAGTGGAGACCAACCAAATTTACGCATAGGAGATTTGATCCTCCTGAAAGATAAAGAGATTGCAAGAAACGAGTGGCCAATCGCGATGGTCACCAAAGTATTTCCATGAGCGAAGATGGTAAAGTCAGGAAGATTGAAGTGACGACAGCAAAACGATGTTATGACCGCGACCGGCCCGTCAACGAAGTCGTGCTTATCATTTCTGTGGACGAACTAAACAAGGAACATTAACTATCTAACGAACACGTTTATATTATCAATCAATCATATATTTATTTCCCATGTGTATAATAATAAGTAACAAAACTATGTGTAGTTTGAAGGTGTTGGGCTAGAGACCTACTGGAAACCTTTACAGGCTTTTTAATGTAGGCCACTAGTTAGGCTTGTAAAAAATTGCATATATATTTACAGTAAAGAGTAATTATTGAAGTACTATTTAAAAAACGAGCAGGACGAGTGCGCAGCGCGAGTGGCTTTAGACCTAATAAAACACGACCTGCGAGTTTTTTTAAATGACTTCAAAAACGTTTGCATAATAAGTCAAATCTTTATATAAAAATCTTTATATAAAAATCTTTATATAAAAATCTTTATATAAAAATCTTTATATAAGAATCTTTATATAGTTTGCATAACAATGGTCTTTTGTTAAAGTGTTCTTTAGCTGGTATAAAGACGTATGCACGTGACTAATTTCTTACTCAAGATTGGATAATTGCTTCATGAATAATTAATGAGTTTTTGAAGTAACTTTAAAGTATATATTATTTACAAAAGAAGGATATTTTATCATAATATACAGTTACAAGATTACACAATTTTCACTATAGAATTAACGGTTGCTGTATATCTGTGGTCATTGCATATAAGTTGAAGATGATCTAGCTTACTATAACCATTGTAAGAGTTTATTCTTTTGAATTTTGTATCTAATGTATTCAATAGATTGACCCCTTTGTTAGAAAGAGTATGTATGACATAATTAGTTATTTTACAACACTTGTGTAGTTTTGTTGCATTTCTTGTATTGTAGTTATGAGTTCATTGTTTGTTACAAAATAATATTCAAATGCTTCTGGTAAATTTTTAAAATAATAGTATCGATACATAAACAAAGCAGTTAGGTAATAATTTATTTTGAAAATATCTAAAATGCGTAATTCTTTGAATATAGGTTCGGTATGTTCCGAGTAAGATCTAAAAGTTATCAAACGCACAATTTTTTTTTGAATATTCAATATTTTTTGAATTCGGGTTTTTTATTAATCTTATTTTGTTATAGTGGTAATATTTATACCAGGCGAGGTGTGTTTTGGCCCGCATGCGGGTTTCCCGCGCCTTCATAGTTTATCGTGCTCTCATTGGTCATCCCTGTTCGTCACGGGGGAAGCGTACGGCCTAGGTTGTTGTTTTTCACATTCGCCTGGAAAGACTCACTGGTTTTCTCACCCAAACTCATTTGTAAAGCTTATGTTTTCTTTATTAAACGATTAAGAACTGATAAGTTTGTGGTTACACGATCTGATGAAGCGGCCACGAACAGCTACGAGCTTTGAAGGATCAGAACATGCCTCTTTATGTATTCCTGTTTCTCTCAAATAGCCCTTAAGTAAAAATAATCCGCGAATGCAAATTGAAACACCTCAAATAACATCGAACGAATTAACTGTCGCCGTAGTCATGCACCGTGAAAATGATGCAAATCACGTAATAGTTTCAACAACTACGGCATTGCACAACGCTTAAGACCATGTGATTTACATTGGCCTTTGTCTTTGAGGATCAATGCTATTGTTGATGACCACGAGCCGTTGCTGTTATACTTGCCAAACTCCCTAATAAAGGCCCTGCAGTAGGTGAATTTATTCGCGCAAAGCAAAAATGTTGGAAATGTTAGTTGAAATCATGTTCTCTCTTCGCGCAGAAAGGTTTGCCTAGTGGAAAATTGGCTTTACAGTCTTTTCAGGCCACTGTTTCATAAACTAAGTCAAATTGGTTTAAATTCTCAGTATTTGTGGCCGTGTTTGGGCCAACTGATTCAGTGAAAGATAATGAGACTGTTTTGTCGAAATACCAAGAACATGATATAATGTGCGCAATCGATACTGTATGGTAGAGAGACCAGCATGTTTAAGCCAAATCAATTTTTCAAAAAGCTAAACTGGAACTGCTCCAACATGAAGTATTGCATGTAATTACATAGCAAACGCTGCATGCCACCCGTTCCCCACGTTGTAACCAATAATCTATTGGCGTTGTAAAGCCATTGTATGCAACAAAGTATTGCGTTGTAACTGACGACAAAACCACAAGCATTATAGACAAAACTTTTAGTTATAAATGTAATGGCCTTAAAAGAGAGGTTGGTCGAGTCGGGTTGGGGAGATTATTAGGAAAGGGAAGGTCACCGAATTTAGGGTTAGGGGTTAGCGTTTGGGTTTTTGTAATCATAGTGTAGACCCATCACAACGCAATATTTTATTGCATACAATGGCTTTACAACGCCAATAGATTATTGGTTACAACGTGAGTAGTATAGGGAAGAGGGGTTCTGGAGCGGGTGGTGCACTGTGCACCACCCATAACGTCATTACGATATCATTTCATACCAACTACACGCGTTTATAATGTATTTGGGCGAGCGTAGGCCAATGATTACTAGCATTTTAAAAAAATGTTTACAGTTCAATACTTTGCTATTATTATACGGCAAGCAGTTGTTTTGATGAATCGCGCAATTTGATTGGCTGCTGACGAGGCAGGATTTTCCCGCATTGCCCACGGGCAATACGCAATTTTTTTGCCCCGCGACAAGAGCCGAGTTTCAAACGGCAAAAAGTGTCTAAAAGTCTTTCAAAACTATTCAAAACGAAGAAAAATAAACCTAAACTAAAGAAAAGGAGCACCTTCTTTGGATAAAGGACTTTCTCAATATGTTTTTGTTAGCGAAAGTCGAAATTACAAGGTAAATTTTACAATGTTTATAACTATTAAAGAAGTCAGGAATAGCTGTGTTTTGACTTTGTGAAGAGCTGCAAATCTTATTTGCAGATAGCCGAGGAATTTGACACCATCCTAAATAAAAAATACAACTAAAGCAGCCACAGATTTATATTTTTTCCCTGAAAATTTCTGGGGGTTTTCGATAAAAAGAGATATATTTATGAGATGAAGCGAACTAAAACCGTACTTGTCCATACTGTTTATTAATTTTATTGTTTTCATATTTGTTGTCGAGTCTTTGTCTTTCATTAAATGACGAAATACCTCGTATTTTTCTTGAAATACTATCCAACTGTGTTAGTATTCTATATAAAAATTGCTGTAGAGTAGTTTTACTAACCAAGCTTGAGAACATTTTTTACAATTGTTCTTTTTTGCAAATGTTTCGGACTTTGTACTTTGCCCTCGCGTGACCTTTTTTACCCATTTTTTACAAACGTACAATGCCATATAATAAAAAACTTACTGACCTCAACCGTTCGGGCAGTACGGGAAAATATCCAACCTCGGTCTTGCTGTATTGACCTCGCTATCGCTCGGTCAGCAAGACCTCGGTTGGATATTTTCCCGTACTGCCCTCACTCTCGGTCAGTAAGTTATTAATATTTATCCCCCGACATATATTCCTTCCAACAAACTGAATGAATTTTAACACATTCCCCATATATATTCTACTAAAGTTGTTGTAATGCTTGTGGGACGTAGTTATTTTACGCATGCGCAATGAGAATTGTGTATTATGAAAATTCCTGACTTATAGGAGTTTGCAAAGATTCCGGGGGGAATTTTGCAGAGAATATCCCCAGTTTATAATTCAAAATTCCCCAAAATCATAAACAACAATAGAAATAGAGTATAAAAGGTGTATTTAAATTCATCGTATTACAAGGTTTTATTAGATTATCTTAGAGTGTCCACTACTTTAACACCATCCTTGGTTTTCTCTGGGGATGTATTCACCATGTTTAGGACTATTAAACAAGGAATAATAAACATCCAGACATACATATGAAAATTTTTAAACAGAACTAAGCAGTAGCTAAGCCCAAGTTAAAATCGTTGTCAACGCCGTTGTTATGGCCGATATTTGCATATTACAGAGTCATTAAAAAGTGATTAACCCGCCCACCCCGTTTGAATATACACATATTTTCTTTATTTCACCCAGCGAGCTTGAGACAGGAAAAAAAATAGTAACGAACGGAGAGTTATTACAGATTATATGCAAGATATATCGAAATTTTGTCGTTTGTGGCTCTCTAAAACGTATACAGCCAAAGTCATTAACAGTCATTAATGGATTACAAGCAAACTTTTAATCTCTTAACTTAAGTGCTTATTATAGATAGATAGGGATTATTTATTACCTTAAAATCGGGCGCGTGGCTTTGCAGGCAAAAGTTTGAACAAGATTTCACTTTTATTTATTTCTTCAAAATGTTTTACAAAGTTATGCTTCTAATATATATCGTCACTTGTTTGAGACGTTGCACTATCCGATTCGTCATCGTGGCTGCTTCCGTCATTGTGGCTGCTTTCATCATCCCAGATATTGATAGCCTAAGATACTGTGTGATATCCTAAGATACTGTATATATGATATCCTAAGATATTGTATGATATCCTAAGATGCTGTATGATATCTTAAGATACTGTATGATATCCTAAGATATTGTATGATATCCTAAGATGCTGTATGATATCCTAAGATACTGTATGATATCCTAACATATTGTATGATATCCTAAGATACTGTATGGTATCCTAAGCCATACTGTATGACATCCTAAGATATTGTATGATATCCTAAGATATACTGTAGATATCCTAAGATAATGATATCCTAAGGTATTGTATGACATCCTAAGATACTGTATTATATCCTAAGATGCTGTATGATATCCTAAGATACTGTATATCCTAAGATATTGTATGATATCCTAAGATACTGTATGATATCCTACAATCACTTTCAGAAGTTGTTGGGACACATGTAGTTTTAGCTTGTAAGTGGATCATTATAGTTTTTTACACACAATACCGCTCCCCTCCCCCTCCCCCCACTCCAATCAATGTTGTTAAACCAAAACACATCAAACCCGACGAGAAACGGCACACAACATTGAACAGGGGGCGGGGGGATTGTCGTTTGTTGAAATTCAAAGGTTTTGTGGCATCTGTCCCAAGACTTTTGAAACTGATTGTCTGAAAGGCAATGAAAAGCATATTTAACCTCTTTGAATTACCAAGTGTTTTAGAATATCAGTTTTGCGAAAATCGTATATAGCATTTAGTATAACATATTTACTGAATTGCACTGGCATATATAATGATTTTATACTATGCTTGTTGTGGTCAATATATTTGAAATGTAACATAATCCAACAGACTGAACAGTATATTATAAACGAGCTTATAAACAGATGTGATATGTGGGGAGGGACGTATGCTGAGAGATTAAACCTGCTCTATATGCAAGGGATAAAACACATATATCTGGTTAACTATCGACCTAGGTTATTGCTGAATAAAATGCAAGGGTAAGTTATCGAAAACCACTTAAAGATTGTGCATATTTGACATGAAAATATGTATGTAATATAAAACGGTTTGAACACGTGCTCGATTGTCACTCGGTTGTCACTTTGAAACACATAGCATTTTCATTGATATAACTTTCAATTGTCGCGGGATAATAATTTTCAGAATATTAAGTACTAAGCAAAAGTGTTTAGGTAGCGCGTATTGATATATTGCGGGTTCTACTTAATCACAAAGTATATAAATTGTATAAAATGTATCGATTGACACTCAACTCTAGAAATATCACTATGATATATCAGATTTATTTATGTAGAAAAGAGTCAATCGATCCAAAACTTGGCTTAATCAATTTCAAACCCTTTCATTAATAGCAAATACATTGTTAGACATTCTGAACAAATTATTCTTAGCCTTGTTCTGCTTTGTTTTTGAAATCAAAACAATGCGGAATTCTTCCAGTCCTGAATCGGACCAAAGAATGTGATCAAATCAATAATGACCGTATTGAGGTGGAATCACCGGTACATGATAATATGAAGGATGTATGTCTAAAACCGAATGACAATAAACCCGAGGATAGTAATGAGAAAAACGAAAGGGTTAGTCAACCTATGGCAGCTAATATACAAGCTAGTCACGAGATAAATACTAATTTGAACGCCTCGTTGCAGTCGGAAAAACGCTCTGAGGGAGAGATCTCTAAAGTTTATAGTAGTGACCAGTTTATTCATAACCCAAGTGGCCCTAATCCATCTGAAGGTCAGAATGTCAAATCGCATAGGAAAAGTATTTTACCCAACTCGCGATCTTTACGGCAAAATCCATCCTGGATTAACTCCTTACCCTTGATTGATACGTCTTGTACGTGTACTTCCAGCCGCACACACACTCGTAGTCGCTCCAATAGAACTTATTCTAGTAAAACTACTAGCTGCAAGAAACCTAATCAGTATCAAGCTACACGACAACAACCATCACAAAACCGTACTCGGGATTTTCAACTACATTTCCCCAAGCACAATCGTCTCAAACATTCAGTAAATCAGAATTTTCGTCGTTCCCGAATGAAAGAATGGTCAGTCTATCTCGAATTTGTGCGTCAAGTAACGAAGAACAAATAACCTCTCGAAGTCACTTATTCCACGCGGAAATTGTCCGTGATAATGGTGATCCTGTACAAATTAGCGATAATGACGATAATGACCTAAACTTTTACCCAACTGAGATTATGGACTATACCAATGTGATCCCTCGTTTTTTGAATAGCGAAACCTCTTTCCTATACATCCCGGATGGAATAAGTCCACAGTCCTCTTTAACCTTACATAAAATATCGACACCAAATGAAACCAAAAATAGAACGAACATCTCCGTCCATATTACAGATCGTTCTAGAACGTTTAAACAGCACAAGAAGCGCAAGAATTGCTATCTTCCCTCCTCCAACCTAATCCATATTACAACTTTAAACCATGCTTATAAGGTTAACAAAGAAATGATACTCCCATGTTTCTTTTTACTTAATTCCCGCTCACTCCTTCCAAAGCTGGACGAATTGACAGCATTACTAAGTTTCAAGCCCATTGACATTATCGCGATAACTGAATCATGGTTACACGAACACATAGACAGCAGCTTATTGTCAATTAA
>CACRXK020002928.1:8565-39443 GCA_902702795.2 Paramuricea clavata | reverse complement strand
AATAATGTTGAACAACATGCAAATAGCGATCATAACAACGGCTTTGACAACCCGGGATTAGCAACTGCTTATTTCTGTTGCGATATTTTTATTTCTGTTTGGAAACTTATTGCTCAAAACGAGCCATCAAATTCATTAAAAAATTAAAACGAATTTCAATTGCGTGTTGAAAATAAGAGAGGGACTCACAACGTTGTTACATGGTTGTAATGCAAAAAATTTTCTACCGTACCGGGTTCGAACCGGTGACCTAAGGAATACTGATTTGGTAATAACTACAGTCCTTTGCTCTACCAACTGAGCTAACGGTAGGTTTTAAAAACTAACTTCTATTTCATACTTTTATACATGCAAACTATGAGAAACCTCTTGTCGTTTTATTACAAATTTGTCAGAAACTAGTTGTAATGCTAATTGATCACCTGCCACATTTGGCCCAGGCTTGCCCGCGTTAATTGGTCGCGCTACCTGGCGTTATAGACCGTTGCAAGCTCATTATAAATTCCGCCAAGAGTGTTAGCTGAACAAAGTAACGTCATAGATTTTGCATGCTAATTACTTCCGGCACCAAATTAGATTTGCATGCTAATTACTTCCGCCGCCAGAGGGGGGTATTACTACTAACAACGTTCAAAACCTACAATATAATTATTTGGGATACATCTCAAAATTTCTTTGTTTTATCTCAATTTTCCAGTTCACATAGTTGTCTGCCTTTTTAAATGCATCTGCCGGTCGAGAAACATAAAAAAGTTGTCAATTAAACAGAGTTGCAAAAAAGCTGCGGGCACGCGGGCATTGCCCGCGAGGAAGGTTTACCATAGGTGAGGTCAGTGAGGAAGGTTTAGTGGCCAATGGTTGCTAACATCAAAAGAGTAAAACAAATAAATCATGGTTGAATAAGGCAGTTGTGGCTGACAAGTTGTGGTGGCACTATTGTGATATAGTACATATACCAGATGACTATGACATTGGAGAATACTGAGAAGACAAATAACTGAAAATATTCTGTAAAATTAAAATGTGTAAGTGTCAAGCATCAGAGGTGCCTTATTAGGCCACATAAAATAACTTGCTGGATTCTCATTACCACCCAACTGTATTTTAAGAGCCATGTTAATTTTTTTTATATTTTGTTATACAATATAAATGTACCGCCCGACAAAATATTTCAAGACAGTTAAGGTATTTTATATTGGGGTTTTAGTGCCATTTTAAACTGCCAATTCAAACAAACAGAAACTTGAAAGAAATTTCATTGCATTTTACAGGAACTTCGCATTTAGTTCAAGGAGATATGTTGGAAATGACAGAAATGTGTACTGTAATATGCTTATTTTGGTTTATGACACTTCACTTCAAAACTCACAGAAATGTTACAGTCAAACCGGATGTTCTCTTGCGAGCAACATTGCAATATTGTCCTACAATATTGCAATTTTGATAGGCAGATTGCTCTGAGCAATTTGCAACCGACGCGAACAAATTGCAAGTTGAAATTCACAAACGATTTGAAAACAAAGGCTCTGATTGGACTATAAGAAAGAGGGAAGCACCAATCCAGTCGCTCAGACTATTTGATTGGCTTCCTTCTTTCTTATAGTCCAATCAGAGGCTTTGTTTACAAATCTTTTGTGAATTTCAACTTGCAATTTGTTCGCGTCGGTTGCAAATTGCTCAGAGGAATATGCCTATCAAAATTGCAATATTGTGGGACAATATTGCAATGTTGCTCGCAAGAGAACATCCGGTTTGACTGTAAATGTTAGGAATTATTTTTTTATTTAATGAAATTAACCATCAATGCTGTAGCAACTAAACATTGTAATAATTATACAAATAATGGCCTTATAAAGAAATTTTAGCGTGTGTGATGTGAGTCAGACAAAAATAGTACAGCTTAATTACTGAGTTGTGTAGCTGTCATACATATTTAATGGCAATTGATAAAACTAGAATAGTGAAGCGAATAGTGCGAATAGTCGACGAATAGTACGAATAGTCCGCGAATAGTCCGCGAATAGTCGACGAATAGTGCGAATAGTTCGCGAATAGTCGACGAATAGTACGAATAGTCGACGAATAGTCCGCGAATAGGCGACGAATAGTACGAATAGTCGACGAATAGTGCAATAGAGACTTTGCAAGGCTTTCATGTAGCAGTGCTGTAGAACTAAATTTACCGGGGGGGGGCTCTGTTGACAAACATGAAATCGTAAAAACATTCGTTGACGTACGTCAATGACGTCATACGTAACCGGTAAAAATTACGGGAACCACTGAGTATTTCAATAAAATATAAAACAACGGTAACTTCGAAAATAAACATTTTAATATTGTAGCTTTCGACTAAAATTCACTCGTCGTCAGGAAACATATTTCATATTTTTTTAAATTTATAATCATTCCTGATGGTATAAAGTGGTATCCATATGAGTCATGAATTTTACTGATGGAATTTTATAGGAATATTACTTGTAAGTTATGGCGTTGTAACTGAAGATTTAAGGGCTTAAGTGATTTCGTGTGCTTGGAAAACGTGATTTACATCACGAAACAAGAAAAGATATCGATTTATTATTTAGGCCCGTTTTTGGGCGAATTTGTTGGATCAGTTCGGGCGAATTTTGGGCGAAACCAAATTTCGGCAATGTGATTGGTCAGCGAAAAAATTCGCCGCGAAAAAGTTGGATCAGTTCCTACTCTTTTACTTGTCGCTTCGCGCGAACAAATTCGCCCAGTGGAAAACGCCATTCTAGTGATTGTCATCAGTGGCGCCGTGGCCGGGGGCAGGCATGGCCCTCCCCTATTGTTGACACCCGTCGGAAAATTGCCAATGCTGCCGGAAATTGTCGGAAAATTGTCAAGGTTGTCGGAAATTGTCAAAGTTGTCGACGGGGGGGGGGGGGGGGGGGGGGGGTGAAAATTTAAAATGTTGTCGTCCGGAAAACTTTTTGGTTTGTCGGAAAAAAAAACCCGGAGCCCCCCCTCGCCCCGGTAAATTTAGTTCTACAGCACGGTGGAAAGCCTTGCAAAGTCTCTATTGCACTATTCGTACTATTCGTCGACTATTCGCGGACTATTCGCATTATTCGTCGACTATTCGCGGACTATTCGCACTATTCGTCGACTATTCGCACTATTCGTCGACTATTCGCGGACTATTCGTCGACTATTCGCACTATTCGCACTATTCGCTTCACTATTCTAGTTTTATCAATTGCCCATATTTAATACAGATCGACGGAATATATCGAGGTCCTATAATCGAAATCATTATTTACATACCTGATACCTACACTGTCAATTCCCACAAACTGTATAAGTATATTGCAGGATTGGCAGCGTCTGGTATAGAGATATATTGCCATTGCCATTGATTTTCAACCACTCCAAACATTGCCATAAACTGCCATGCAGGGCACTATACGGCTTGGTTTAAATTTAGCACTTTGCCTCAGAAACAAGTGAGAGCATTCACTGCCTCACTGATTGTGAAATTGGGCGATTGGGTCACACGTCTGAAGACCTAAACACTCTCAAATGCCTTTCAAAACCACGAGTACAGTAATATCATTTTTAGTGTGAAGTTTCTTCGAAACTTCACAGTATTGTGATGGCTGGGGGGAAATTCACACGAATCAGTCAGTCAGTCATTCATTCATTCATTCATTCAGTCATACAGTAAACTTTCCGGGGGGTGTATACGATATATGTTCGTAGTGATGTATCGTACTTAGTCAGTGCTTTGAAGGTTATTTAGGCAATTTCAGTTAACTTATTTACATATTCTGTTATCCTTTTGCCAAGTTCGCAAAAATATCGAGGAATCGCTTTCGTTATTGTAATTTTTTGTAAATTTTAGAACATTCGCTTCTCATGTTGTGTAAAGGATCTTTACCCCGGAACACCCGATTTTTTCTTTAGTAGCGCAAATGCGCATGCGCTATCAAGCCGTAGATCACGATGGCGTCACCGACGATATGCAAGGAAGGAGTGACAGTGTGGTTTTCAGATGTATAAACATTTGAGACGTGAATATTGAGTAAATCTTTGAAAATCCACGCAAAATATAAATTGATCTTATGCATTACGGGCGTTCAATTAAGTTCCGAAAATATTTAGACGGTATATTCATTATACAGAGCCAGGAAGGAGTTAGACCGCCTAGACAGTGCAGTCAAGTGTATAAACATTTCAGACGTAAATATTGTTATATTGAGTCGAAAATGTTTGAGATTCTAGGCATTCAATTGAGTGCCGATATTATTTTCACGGCATACTCATTATACAGAGGTACAGTACGTAGGCAGAAGCGAGACAGTGTTGTTTTCAAGTATATAAACATTTCAGACATGAATATTGAGAAAATCTTTGAGATTCTACGCAATAATACAATATATAAATTTATGTTATGCATTACCGGCATCAAGTAATATGTAAGTGCCCATCGATATTATTTAGACCGTGTATTCATTATACATTGTCATTGACTGTATAAGGTGCTACATCACAGAATAGATGGCTACACTCAGTACAAAGAGTGAAAAATTGCATCAGATCTGTAGACTGTACCAGATCAATAAAGCATAAACAATTATTAAACGGGTAAACGTTTGTACGGCGTTTACGAGGAAAATAACTTGGGAGACTAAACTGAGAAATCATTTGAGTCAGAGCTCCTTATTTAAATAAGAAAGACGAGGAGATAGCCAATGTGTTATCGCCAATCGCTTGCCTCGCCAGCAAGCTTTATGCAATAGAAGAAAAAAGCAAGGAGGTACATGTAGCCAACGTGTACTGTCACGGACCTTCTCTTTGTTTACTGTCTAGCACAACGCCGTTGTCAACGGTGCAAACTCGTGTTCAGTGCGACGATAACTCTACCAGATCTTACGAGAATCAATCTGTAGTATTCTGTACACGGAACTGTATCAAAGCTTGTCAAACCTGCTTTAATTTAAACACTGCTTAACTGTGAAACTATTGAAATCTAAAGTGACATTACAGTAATGTATTCAACACATGCGAAAAGCTGAAAATAGACGTGACACTGGGAAAAGTCAAAGGTCAATGAGACTTGTTATTGTGAAACATGTCACAATTAGGTTAAAATGCGGAAGCGGATGGAGCGGATCCACGGAACGAATATGCGGACAAAATACGGAACGGATGAGGATAAAATGCGTCCTTTTAATGATGTAACGACGTAGTGCTTATTATTCATAACATATCTTATACAGCTATTTCAATTATAGTTTTAGATAAATTTAGCATAGCAGTAGCCTCGTGGGGATGCTTTTAGCGACAGCTGCAAATGCAAATGAAAATTCAGAATATGCAAAATTTGGTTGTTGGTGAAACAATTTAAATTTCGAATTGTCGCGTGTAGCATCACAATAAATAGATAAATTGCATCAGTTTCACAAGGCACGTTTCTGATGTGTTAGGCTTGTTTCAAACGTCACGCTACTCGTGTGCCGAGGGTATTAAAAGCAATAAATAATGAGATGAAATGCCTTTGGTAACTGTTTATTTCGTAGTGTAAGCCATCAGCTTTTGTAGGTTGTCGGCGACCTTATATAGTTCTTGCAGTGTCTTTTTCAATTTGAAACTTCACACTATCCTTGGATCCTTAGTTTAATATTGTTTTATATCCAATATATGATATAGCATGTAGACATAGTAGGTAAGGACTGTCCAATTTGTCCAAAGTAGAAATCTATTATGGCAAATTTATATATTAGAATCATGTACTGTGTGTTATGCTTTCAGAATCAGTTAACTTTATATACTCTAGTATATTGCTATTTGATGAAGCCATATCTATTTAATTTATTTTGAGGAAGGTTTGAAAACTTTAAATTTTACCCGGAGGAAATTTGAAGAGGTTTTGCAACTTGCAATTAAAATACAATTATCAATGATGATTTAAAATTGACGCCATTTATTTACGTACTATCTGAAACATGAGCAGCAATGTTTTATCAGATATAAAGATACGAGGCGAAGCCGAGTATCTTTAGGTCTGATAAAACACGTACTGCGAATGTTTTAAATTTGCTTCAAAAATGATCGATCTAGTAAGTTCATTGGAGAAGTAATTTTCAAAAAATACTTTGAGTAAGTCGAGAAAATTAAAGTTAAAGTTTATGTAAATCAAGGGAAATCTCTATCACATATAAAGATACGACACGGTTATGATTTTTCTTTGTGTTGTCCTCATGAATTATTAATGAGTTTTTGAAAACAATATATTGACGCCATATATTTACAACTGAATTCCACACGTTATTTTTCTTTTGGTGCACCATCTAGATAGAATTGATTCATGTCAGCATTATTTTACAGATAAAGCACAAAACATGGTCGTACTTTTGAAGTTTGTTTGCCGATTGAGAAACCACATCAAAAATTAAACATTTTGAATATAGTGGTAATCAAGTGTATATAAACTTCTTTGTTTTGGGCGCGCATGTTACAGCTGTTATATATTATGTATTGTCTCTGAAAATCTGCTCTCGGGGATTTGTCAATACGATATACAGCTAATTCAATTAAAGTTTAAGGTCTAAGGTTTAGAGACTTTAGAGTTTGCATGGAAGGACAACCCTTTTTGAATTAGTTGTATGCATCGTATGTATCCTTAATATCTTCCTTTCGTATTCACTTGTTTTTGTTTCTTTTGTAACTTAGCCAAAAAGTCCAAAGCCAAAAACGCACAAAATCAGTCAGGAGCTGCACGACACTTTGGGAGATATTTTCAGAAAAATTGGTTCAAAAGAAACTACGAAGGAGGTAGGAAGTCGCTGTTTATAACTCAGACATTTGTATAGGTTTGCAGAATATCGCTGGTTTAACAGCGTGGAAACAGTTCTTTATAGGCTAGATGGATCAGCACGAGGCTATGATTTAACTGCAGTCTTTTCAATCAAAATTAATTTTGTGGCCAAAGAGAAGTTCGTCGAGTAAAGGTTTCTGTTTTCGGCGTTCTGGAATACGCTCTAAGCAGTTTAACAAACTCCGAGCACATTCATGTATACATTCTCTGAAAATCGTTTTCCTTGAAAGAACCCTTTTTTGCATTCTTCGGCTTTGGTTGCCATTTTGTATGCCAATTCGAAAGATCGTCTTTATTCTAAGAGGTAACTCCATATACTGAATTCAGCCATTGTAATTTGTTCCTTATTTTTGACTCACGGATTTTACAAAGCAAGCGAAAATTGGGCTATTCCATTAATATCCGTAACTACCCTATCGAGGACCTTGGAATTCTTCAGGGGTAAGGTAATTTTTAACCCTGGAATTCCTCATGGGTAAACAGGAATTGTCCAGGGGTTGGTTATTCTGAATGAGATTTCCTCAGGGGTCAGATGTAAAAATTGAAATTCTTCAGTGGTAAATGTTGATTTGTTCAGGAGTAAATGCTATTAACAGGAATTCTTCAGGGGATCTCGTTATCTTTTTCAAAAATTCTTCAAGGATATGGTAAAGGATTGTCCTAGATAGGCGAATTGCGTCTTTTAGATGGAATAGCCCATTATAATTTGGTCAATGAACAATGTATAAATTGAATTACTTTACCTCTTTAGGGATTGAATGCTCTTTATGACTTTCAACAACAGCACAAACATGTGGATATCGATCCTTTTCTGAAGCAGACATCAGAATTCTTTCAAAAGTACATTACTAGGGGTCTAAAGACGATCGAGGAAGAAAGGAAGCAAGCCAATTCAGGTATTACGAAAGTCACCGAACTGTGGAATCGCATCAAAAATTCGTATCGCCGCCACTCCACAAACGTCTATAGGACCGCATCTACATATTTTTGCATGTTTACAATTCTAATTTTAAACAGCCAATCGACGTTTAATTGTAATTGTTACCAAGAACCGGATTGGTTGTTCAAAATTAGAATTGTAATCATGCAAAAATATATAGCCTAGGTGCGGTCGTAGACGTTTGTGGGAGTGGCGGCGATACGAATTTTTGATGCGATTCCACAGTTCGGTGACTTTCGTAATATAACATTTTTGTCGAGTTTATTCAATTCGTTAATTAAAAAATTAACAGATTGTTTCAGTGTAAACCCGACTTGTTTACCTTCGTTTATATTAAAATGTCTTCACATCTCTTTGCATCATAGAAAACATTGAATTACGAATGACAACTTCAACAACTATGGGTATGTAACGTTCGTATTTTAGCAGTATGTGTATGACAAGAGGAGATTTTTGTACACTCTAAAACTCTCCTGGTTATAAATTTCTTGTTTAATCTAAAATTAACTCTGTTCGAGTAACTTAATGTGAGTTGTACGCATGCTCGGCAATTGTTGCAAAATATAAGCAAAGTATTTAGAATTTCTCTTGGAAAATTTGGTTTGTACTGTTAGTGTTTGTATACATCATACTTGACCTTTACTGATACTTAAAATCTCCTCAAGAATGAGAGAATGTTTGCTGTGAAGTGTGGGCCTGCGGTTGATATCTTTAAAACTGGACTAAAGGTTTAAATTTCCTTGGCATTGGATTATTGACGTTGCTCTCATATACTATTTTTTGTGCCTTAAATTAATTTATACTCTCCTGTCACAATTTATGGTATACGTAGTGTTAGATCCACACTTCGCAGCAAACATTCTCTCGTCCTTGAGGAGATTATATTTATCATGAATACCGACAGTATAAAAGGTCAAGTACGATGTATACAAATACTAACAGTACAAGTTGAAGCGCCTTCGCTCGAAACGTCGAAGTTCTCCTTGTATTTTTCAGGCAGTTGTATCCATATCAATCCGAAGCTTTCGTACATATTTACCCCAGAAGTTTTAGTTGTTTTCAATTGATTTCAGTATAAAAAGTATCAAATGTTCGACGAGAAATTCTATATACTTTGTTTATATTTTGCAACAGTGGCCGAGCATGCGCACAACTCACGTTGGAAATGCAACCTGCGAACGGGCATGCTCGGGGAACGAGATTGGTACCACCTGTACTTAGACCATCGAGAGGAATGGATTGGGAATGCCAATGCAAAAACTGTTGTCATTCGCGACATCCGCGTTATGGCCTATGACCCTGCGAAAACTACAGTGCGAACCATGATATTAATTACTTATGAGATTTGGGCATTATGTCTTCGAATTAGGAGGGTAAAACATAAATACAAGTGAAATTTTTTTTGTTTATAGTGGAAACATCGTTGCAATGTTTACATTTCCTATTAGTCACGTGATTACAAAATCCAGGGGTTCCTCTATAAAAGAGGTGGTCCACGGTATTAATTTCATAAATCATCCGGCAATATGGGACGTAGGAAAGACTTAGCAGAAGCCGAGAAAGCCGCTATTATAAAAGATATTGCAAAGGGCAAAACAACCAAATCAATTGCTGAAAGAATATATCGCCATGTGGTCACAGTGACAAGATTTTTGCAAAATCCCTCAAAGAGGAAACCTCCTTCTGATCGCGGCGTTAGAAAATCAGTGTCAAAGCGGGATATGTATATTGCCTGAGAAGAAACTTACGTAAAATGCCAGGAGCAACAAGTAAAAGAATCTTTAAAGAATCAGGTCTGCCAGATGTACCAAAACCCACCCGAAATTGTATCCTTGGGAAGCTAGGTTCCGTCAAGACTATGATTAAAAGGCCTTCCTTGACATCTAGGCACAAACGTTTGCGGATGGAATGGCCAAGAAAGTATATGAAGACAGACATGAAGTTTCTTCTTTTACTGACGGGTCAAGAGCGTCACTAGATGGTCCTGATGGCTGGGCTAAAGGATGTGTTTTCAATGGAGATAATTGTCCTAACAGGATGAGGCGTCAACAAGGTGGTGGTGGGGTTATGATTTCGGGCGGAATCATTCGAAATGCTATCATTGGTCCCTTCCGCGTTCCTGAAGGTCTAAAGTTGTCCTCAGTCAAGTATTACCCGTTCCTGAAAAATTCACTTGAGCCATGGTTGGATAAACTTCCTATGGCAACATTGAAGATTATCTTTATGCATGATAATGCACTGTCCCATGCAGCAAAGGCAACAACGCAATTTCTTCACTCACTTGGATTTATGAATGAAACCCTGATGGTTTGGCCTCCAAACTCACCAGATTTAAACCCAATAGAGAACTTGTGGTCAATAATAAATCGTCATGTTTATGCGAATGGCAAGCAGTACTCATGAAAAGATGATCTGTGGATGGCCATCAAAGAATCAGCAGCCACCATCCCTAAGTCCACCATCGAGAAACTGACTGATTCAGTGAATGACAGACTTTTTGAAGACATCAAACGTCACGGGGCCCATGTTAATAAATAAACTTTTTCTATGATTTGTATTTTTACGTTTGCCAACTTCATCAACGCGTATATTTCTAAAAATCTGTATTTGAATTTATAAAAACTTGAAAAACTTAAATATCAATAAAAATTTGACACTGCTTATTGTTTATTTGTTTTGAACGCTGTCAACGTGGTTTTTCTGAAATATAACTAATATCGTGGTTCAGTAAAAAAAAGCACATAATATATAAAACCCTCACAGTTTTTATAGTATTTATATTTGATAAATTGAGCAGTTGTATAGAGTTTTCAGCCAATATTTCGTAAATTCAATAAATTTTTATGACAATTTGCGTTTGAACCCTGTAACGTCTGAACCCGTTTGAACGTTTAACCCTGTAATTTAAGAGGAGTATTCTTAACCCCCAAACAATATGTCTACGAAACAAAAATATAAGTTTCTTTGTTCATCTTGCCATGGATATAATAACGATTTATTTATATGTAGGTGATCCTTCATATTTCCGTGATCGACTCCTTGTACTGCAGAAGAAGTACGGAAATATTCAAACAAAAGAGGTAAATGGTAAATGTGCATGCAAATTATGAATGTATAGCGATAAACGTTATGTTGATATCTTAAGTTAATAAAAGAAATAAAGTCAAAATTTTCCCATTAGTAGAGCTCTTTTCTACAAATATCATAATTTCTAGTCCTCCATGGGAGCAAAACACATCAGTACTCGGCTAAGCGAGAGTTTCACCCTAGTAATGGGAATGGCAGTTTTTACGAGCCACTTCTTTTGGGAAGTTCACAAATTATGCATTATGGTAAATTCACAGCCTGTGAAATCTTGTAAATAAAATAGTGTGCAACACGCTTGTCAAACTCTTTTAAAGACATTCTAAACACTAAAGTTTTTTTGGGGGAACGTAGAGGGCTCTGAAAGCTGGAAGCTAAATTTATAAAAGATCGTGAAGACATCTTTGCATGCTTATAAAATGTATTGTACTAAGGAAATACAATTGACCAATCAAATACGATTTTGACTGTAAGCTTGTATTGTGGTTGGCTAAAACAGTCGTAGTTAATTGTAAGTTTTGCCTCTCATCAGATTCATCTTTCATTAATTTCATTTTAAGCCGGATGAGCCTGTGGAAGAAGACGCATCAGATAAGGTATTGGTTAACACACCTTCCTCGACACCAAGTACTTTGGCTACTGTGGACCATAATCTTGTTTTACCATCAATTGTAAGTATTTTTTATTTTCGACATGGTCTGCGAGCAGTACCATGCATGACACCCACGGGATACACTTGTCTTAATTTTTTGCCTTCGAATTATAATTGCGCACACTGGATATCTATACTATCTAATAAATTCCTCATAGAATTAAATGAGAGAGTTCAATAGAGCGTTTACACTCATTCCTTAGGGACCAACTTAACAAAAGCCATAGCGGCCATGTTGGTGTTCCGGACAAAGGAGTCTAATTAAAATTCTTTTGAATTGGAACACCAACATGGCGGCTGTGACGTCATGTGCGTTTAAACGCTCTATACATTTCATGAGATTAAATTTAATACACTTAACCACGTATCCAATATAATTCGATATCCATTTACTCATGAATATATTAAAGATGTGATATTGTGTATGTGGATATTTCTATGGTAGGTGGGAAATGTTTTTGAGTGAATGAATCGAACCCAAAACCTTCGAAATGGTTACTCGATGCTCTTCCAACTGCCCCACATGGTCAAGTTCTGCGAAATTCGGTGTATTTAACAATAGCGCAAGGATATTCACCGAAACGCTAAGCGGTGAGGTGAATATCCTTGCACCATTCACCGACAATGAGGTGAATAATTGTTTTAGCATGTACCACTTCAAAACAAAAGTGACTATAAAAAACAATGGAAATATTTTAAATATAAAACAATTTGTATATCAGCTCCCGTAACAGTTGTAAATAAAACAGTATTTACACGCTTTTAGTAATTTTATTAGAAATATCTTTAAAGAATACCTCTACATACTTTTAAACAAAACTTTGTGGCTTTCTTCGTGTTTGGCAAAACCGCAGCTTCGTTTAGTACAAAAATGTTCTCGTCTACAGCGGGAACAAAACGGGAAGACATTTTGTTTTGTCCGTAGGTGAATCAAATTGCGTGAAAAGTACTATCCACCTCAGGAGTATATGCTAAAATTCAGCCAGCCACCTTTGGATTCCTTCCGTCAAGAACATATTCTATACCTATTCTCATATTTACTTTCTCTAGCCAAAGACTAGTAGCGAGGAGACGCCCAACACCATTGATAAACCAACCGAAAGTTCTACAGACTTGACGGAATTGCGAAAACGTTTAGAGAGAATCAAGAAAAAAGCAATATAGATATGCAAGAAGTTAAATAGGTTATTGTATCGTTCGTCTGTTCTGTTCTTGTTGTTAACAAATGAAAATATATTAGTATATTAAAGTGGTGATATAAAATGTGTATTACGATCTTCATGTACTGTTCGAAACATGCATGGTCCTGTAAACCAAATCTCAGCGACATGCCTCCTCGTACCCAGGGTCTTTTTGGGAAAGACCCTGGTATTGCTTGGTCACGTGACTCTGCAAAAATTAATTGCCCAAGGGGGAGTGGCAAAGTATCAAATTACATGCTTGAAAACATTACTGTAAATTTCAAATACCAGGAGTGGGATTTTACGGTACATAGTTCGAAGCGCCCGCTAACTTCTATTTTATACTTCTGTTTGCTTTTAAATTACAAAAGCACTGTAGCATTTTATCAACAGTCAAGTCAAGAAACAAATAAATCGTATACTTTAAATTTTCAAGTTGGGTATTCTCTCTATCTCAAACATATTTTCATATCAAACCGATCAGTCGTCAACGTTTGTATATTTTCGCTTTCATCTGTTTCTAAAATATGCCATTTATAGATTTGTTGTTTGCAAACGTTGATAAACTTTGTGCCAATTTTAATACTAATAGTGCGCGTCTTGTTTATTGAAGGTTGATAGATTTTGAAACGTAACTTTTTGCCACAAATCACAATGTAAACATGTGGACACTGCCAAACAGAGACTGAATGCTCACTTTAAAATTGTTGATGATTTATCTTTGAAAATACTTTTAATTCACTATACAGTACACATTTTATAACACGAAGATAGTCATATATTTCCATAAACCACGGCATAAACACTGATATGCACATGCAGTCATATACCCATAAACACTGATATGCACATGCAGATATAACACTGACTTAATTAGAGTTTGAGAACAAACCGTTTATCTCTAGTGCAACATAGTTAGATTCTAAATCTAAATATGTATATTAACACAACATATATTGATCTCTAAACAGACTAACAAGCAGTGTCCCACACTAGCATGCATAATTTTAAATAGGCCAGTATTATATTTCAGAAAGTAAAAATTTCTCGCGTATTTAATACTGTATGAACATCGATCAACAAATTACAGTAAAGCAAATGTCACTTAAAGTTATATTTATCAAATTTATTATGTGGTCTGTATTCTCTAATGTTAAACATAAGTTACGAATATTCAGTCATACAGTATTTGTATAAACATACACTCGACTGCCTTCGACTTATCTTTGAGTAGGCCATTTTACCGTAGGTTTGATAATAGAGAGGTATACTTCAACATATTTCTTGAGCATCAATGAAGTTTCAGCGAAGTCAATGGCAATGTTGGAATTTGGAAATTTCACAGCGCTTTGAATAACAGTCCGAGTAGCATTGTTTACAAGCAAGGTTTGTTCCGTTTGTAGTTTGCGATATTGTAGAAATTGAAAAGATCTCTCTATTTCGTTACAATTCCACATCTCAGTATTAAATAAATCTTTTAGGATAGACTTCAACAGGTAAATAACAGCTACATCGTTCGGTCTGGAAATATATTTTCTTGTAACGTTTGCGACGACGTGCAATTTCTTCGACGAGCCGTATATCACAGGCTATATATCACACCTTGTATATTGAAATCTGATATATCTTTGCTCACCGACATTCTGGGCACAATGACATTTGATATTTCTAATTGTGTAACTGGATAGTATTCATGACAAATAAAATATACAATCTTGTAAATATTTCCTGCATGATTTCTGCGTTATTTCTTCGCTCACTCCTTGCTCAGTGACAAAACGCTACTTAGTTACCCACCCTACTAGAAATTTATTGTTACCTCCCAGATTCTGGGAGACACGTGACCAGACAATACCAGGGTATTTTCTCAGCAGGTGGCCGTGCACCGAGTATAAGAGAAAATAGCCTGGGTACGAGGTTGGGCGACATGCCTGTAGATTTAATTTTGTGGTACATAGGCCGTGAGCTGTTGTGCGAAAAAGTGCCTAGAAAAGCAATTTCGTGGCACCCTCCTGGAAAATAGATTTTCTGTGGTTCAGTTCATAGAACCATAGATGCTTAATTACCACAAAAAGTTCCCAAGCAAAAAACTTGCCCAACACCGAGAAAATGGGTGATCAGTGATTATCCTCTATTAAATTGTATTACAGCAAGAAAATGTGAAATTTTGTATTCAATTACAACAAAAATAACTTGCATCATCAGAAAGCTTACAAAAACCTACATATAAGACATTTAAACAGTGTTTTTATATCTAAAATGGTTTTCGAGTTATACGCTGTCAGAAACGTGGTTTTGACCTAGTACCCAGTCCTTATTGCGACATTTTGGTCCAATTTTCCCATCGCAAAAAACTGTTTAAAAGTCTTATATGTGGTTTTTTGTACGTTTTCCGATGCAAGTCATTTTTATTGTAATTAAATTATAAAATTTCCCATTTTTTGCTGTAATACAATTTAATAGAGGATAACCATTGATCACCCATTTTCTCGGTATTGGGTAACTTTTTGCTTGGGAACTTTTTTTTGGTAGTGATGCACCTTTATGCCTTTCAAATAAACCCCAAACGAAATATTTCCCACATGGGTGCCACGAAGCGAAATAATCTTGGCCAACAGCCCACGACCTAACATAGGTACCTGGCCAACTGATCGAGCTCCAACTGATTCTACCCCAACAGAACCTGAAATATTAATGTTCAAAAATTGTCCGGAAAAAATGTCCGACCAAAATAAACTGATTTGATCGGAAACATTTTTTTATTTCATTTTGACTCGATGTCTTCGTTGGGTAAATTAAGCCAAAATACATGCAGTATAATTAATACTTTATATGTGTGAAATTGTTTTTCATTGAAATTGCTCTCATTCTGGATTTAGATTTAATTAGATTACATCACATCACATGATAAAACATTGATTTTATCAATTTTTATTTTTTTTATATATATTTGTATTAAAGGCGCACAAATCTATCATGTCCCGCATATTTTAAACAAAGAATTTTTACCATAAATAAAATTGCGCGAAAGTTATAATTGTGATAGATACGATATTGGGTCACTTGTGACGCAGTATGAGGCGCCATTTATGACAAAATATCATAGATAAATATACGTATCAAGAATATATATGTGTATCAAAAATATATAATATGTATGTGCAAAGGGAAATATTTGTATCAGCAATACTACAAAAATGTAATAGAAATATATAACATATGAATACGTCAGTATTCTTTGCCGTATAAATATGTCATCAATTTCCATAACGTATAAATACGTCCGTGTTCTTTGCCGTATAAATATGTCACAATTTCCATATCGTATAAATACGTCAGTGCATGCTCTTTGCCGTATAAATATGTCATAAATTTCCATAACGTATAAATACGTCAGTGTTCTTTGCCGTATAAATATGTCATCAATTTCCATAACGTATAAATACGTCAGTGTTCTTTGCCGTATAAATATGTCATCAATTTCCATAACGTATAAATATATAATTTCCATATATAATTTTCATATTA
Source organism: Paramuricea clavata (assembly GCA_902702795.2). Lineage (NCBI taxonomy): Eukaryota > Metazoa > Cnidaria > Anthozoa > Malacalcyonacea > Plexauridae > Paramuricea > Paramuricea clavata. The sequence continues at coordinate 23,217 of CACRXK020002928.1, read as the reverse complement.
ATTTATAATATCCATATAATTTCCAATTTCATAAAATTTGTGGATGTACTTCATGTAATTTTGGCATCACAAAAACAATGATTATGTCATCTGATTCCTGTTCCCGCCAAAATTGCCATGTGGAAGATGTCGATAGTCAATTTATCCCGGGCGTTCTGTGACCCCCGTCCGCGATCATATCAGATCATGTCAGCGGCTCAGCATTTAGCATTAATTAATACAATTCGAATTCGTGCGCGAATTATTATTTAATTGGAATATAATACACTTAAAAATAAACGTGACCCTAACTCTAACCTTAATTTAACAGAAAGGTGTTGTTTAAAAGCAATCTTAGGAAAAATCATACACTATACAGAAGTCCATATCCATGTGTTTTTTTTTGGCGTAAGCGCTATTCGTTATGATTCGTCACTCGATGAGCAACTGGACGTGTTCCATTTTGAATATTTCCAGGGGGGTTACTGCTTCTGTTTACGGTACTTGCTAGTAACGAATGCCGCTTACGCAAAAAACAATGGAGATGACTTCTGTTTAATAGTATTCTGTGTCAAAGACAACGTGGAAATGGCGTCAAAATGGCGTGGCATATCCATACATGGGCACAACACGCCATTTTCACGTCGTCTTTGACGTCCGCGTCCTCGATCTAAATCTGTCTAATGTATGTGTTTCAACTAACTGAAAAGCGAAAACAGAACTTCGACGTTGTACGTTACATTTTACAGGTAGTATATCCCTCTCGCAGACAACGGCAAAATGTTATCGATTTCAGTACTTTATATAATTTTAAAAACGAATGCAATGGGTAAATAGTTTATATTCACTCTCCTCCGCAGAGCCTTACGAATTTTTAGTAAAATTACGTAATATTACTTGGGAAACAAATTACGTAATTGTTAGTTATTTTGTCAACCATCGATCTCACCCCCCGTCGCGCACCACTAAATGTCCTCTACTATCCCTACATTATCCCTACAAATCCTAAATAATTCAGACTCTGCGGAGGAGAGTGGTTTATATTAGTTAAGCTAAAATACTTGTCGATCTGGCCATGGCCACGTCTCATGACAACGACGAATGTAGTTTTCCACAGATTTCCGCATGCATGTTTTACCAAAAGAAACGTTTAGCTGGACCAGGATGTGAATATTTAGTCCTTTAATAAGCTGGTTTTCCACTAGCAAATTTTTTGCGCGAAGCGACCTTTTTCCTTTGTCGGTATCACTTATTACGTCAGCAAGACATGGCAAAATGGATGCCGACACTGAAAAAGGTTGCTTCGCGAAAAAATTCGATTATGGAAAACCGGCTTTAGTGCATACATACTCAAATTAAAAGCAACCCATGAAATTTTACACCTTACCGTACCGGAGTAATCACTGAATACATACGCCATCAAAACACTCCAATAAAAGAACGGAAAAAACGTCAGAACACACGCCATCAAATACTCGCGTACGGTAAAGTGTAAAGTACCCGCAACCCACATAGAAAAAACAACCTATCGTAGTAGTCGTAGTGATCATGATGGCAAAGTGTTATTAAACTATGATCAGGTCGTCATGCTGCTAATTTATGTTTAGGTGACCGTTTGACTTGACCGGATAATTTAAGAAATAATCGGTTACTCTAGATCTTGGTGAACTTTCCTTGCACGTATTCTAAAGCATGTCCATGCCAGAAAAGGGTATTTTTACCTTTTTTAAACAAAATTGCATTACAGATTTTTTTCATTATTTAAGTAAAACAATCGGAGATCGCGACGTGCTTCTTTTCGAGCTATGCGTCATACGAGGCAATAGCCTATTTGGGTTGAATTTCGTACGCGTTCGTTGCCATAGCAACAAACTAAATGTTAATAAAGACGTCCTTAGAAACGTTGAAGTTTCCCTTGTATTCTCAAGTGGTTGTATCCATATCGGTCGTAAGTTTTCCACTAAAGCTAACACAATTTTAAAGAAGAAACATTAATCATATCCAAAAAGGGCCTTTTTGGTCTTCTGACACAAGGGCGGCGGGCGGCTAATATCTATATAAATATTAAATAATATAGATATAACCATAATAATAATTAAATAAGGTATCGCAATTAAACTTTTGGAGAATAATACCCGTGAAGGTACTGAAACTTCCGGTACTATGGCAACATGTGATGACGTTATTATGACGTCATAATTAGGCAAATTTTCGGATATACATAGTATCAAGAATTTTTATAAATCATTGTTTTGCAATTTCTAATAAATTTCGATATCGAAGCAGAACAACTAGAGGTAAAATAAATATGGAGACGAAGATTTGTAGAAATCATTTGCGATTACCATTACATATAGAGAGAGAGATTTTATTGAAAACGTTTATTTACGTACGTTTGTTAGGGGAATTATTACATTAATTGATTATTTGATTATTCTGTTCATGTTAGTCCCTTTTAAAGCTAAACGCCTGGAACTAATTGCTTGGATTTACTAGTAGATTACGTCATCTAATGACGTCATGGTTCTGCCATATCCAATTCAGCCATCTTCAGTTGAAGACGTCATAAATAGGCAACTCGAATGTCAAGCTCGAATGTTAGGTAGTTTACAAAAATATGCTTTAAGTCCAAAAAAGTTAATAAAACATAAAAAGTAAAATATGGCTTGACACATCATCATAAACTTGGTTACGTGGCACAATGGCTTAATAAGTGACCCGATCACGACACTATTGTATTTACAGATAAATTAAATTTTAGTAAAAGCAGAGAAGTTTCATGCATTCTTTAAATTAATACGTTAAAAAGTTATAACCTTTTAAAGTTGACTGGGGCACTTTACGCCCCCCCCCCCACCCCCTTCTCCCTGTCTGCAATACGATTGTCATAATATAATGTGCGTACTGGCTGCAAATGTATATTATTGTTATTATTATTATTATTATTAGAAAGTTATTTAACAACGGTAACCCTTCAGCCGAGGCTGCTTTTCAAGGGGCCGTTAATTTTGTTATCTATTTACAAATTAACTTTTCAAACTACAAACTAATCTAAGTATATACAAATAATAAAAATAACGTCAAATACATGCACTCTAGCTAAATTTTTAAGAACGAATCCTTATTCTCGTTAAAAAGAGGAATTAGAACAGATTTCAAACAACGTCATTCAATTCATAAAATTATTTATCAAGCAAAATTTTAAAACGACCGTTTGAAAATTGCTCATTGGCCTTAGTTAAGTCATCTGGTAAATTATTCCAGGCGACAGCGCCCCGGTACGAGAAACTTTTTTCATGAAGTTTCTACTGGGTTTGCCTAATGCGAGCTTGCATCTATTGCTTCTCATATTGTATGTACTATTCTCACAGAATTTAAACATATTATTAATGTATTCCGGCCCAGTACGGAGGATAGCCTTGAATGTCATTAGAATTTTCCTTTTTTGCAGGGTAAATTCAATCGGAATCCATTTTAAACTTTTAAAGATATCCTAGGTTCTTATTTCTTAATTAGAGCTAGTTATAATACGTGCTACCCTTTTTCGCATTTTGTAAATTTTTTCGGTGTTTCTCCGTCATACCAAACGTTTGAGCAACATGTAAAATATGGAATTACTAGGGTATTGTACATACGAATTAATTCACATTGTGAGACAAAGGCCTTTGCTCTTCTCAAGAGAGCTATAGCATGTCAGGGACTTATTTATTTTAGCCATGTTTGAGAGATGCAGAGGGCCGAAAGTCATAATAATTGCAGAAAGCCGAAAGTCATAATGCAGAAGGCCGAAAGTCATAATAGTTTTTCCGCTTCAAAAATTGGTGAGGACTTGTTACAATCTTGAAAATAAATCTTGAGATCATTCCAGAAAATATTGTAAAGTTAATGCACATTGACAAAACAAATTTTGAAACCCCTCCCTCCCCCCCCCCCAAATCAGTTTTGTAAAGACCTCCGAAACAACTTCTAATTATTTACCACGAGCGACACAAACAGTAGCGCACGTTAGGGGGGATTTGGAAGGGGGGAGGTGGACCTGATGGGTGGCAACGGCCAATCAATAGCAATAATTCATCCTGACTCACGAACAGCATAGACACACAAATCATAATGAAAGAAAACTCTAAAAATGCCACTTCTGACGAACTAGATACGCCAAATTTTAAATGGTGGCGCCTCGTGGAATTACACCACCCCCAAGTTTGTAAAGCTTCCTGCACCCCTGATCCACACGCCACAAATGTTTGTTATAGAGAACAAGAAAGTCGGTCCCAGATCGTCCCCCCTCCAACAATTTATTGAATGTGCGCCCCTGGACACAAATTCAACATTGATTCGTGGAATTAAAATTGGAATTCATCATAAGGGGTATAAAAAATTTTGCATGGTTACAATTAGGATTTTCCTCTTGTCGCACCCAAATTTACAGATAGGATTAACTTACGCCTTTAAAAGGGGTATGACTAAAGGGAGAGTTACCAACCGGAGAGTTATCCCGGAGAGTTATGATTTCGGAGAGTTATGTTCAAACCACGCCCACTTTTCCCAACGACCACACCCAATTTCTTAACTCTACCGAAGTTTCCTTGAACTAACATGAGAGAGTTATGTTTCACGTAACTCTCTCTTTAGAGAGTTAACATTTTTATAACTCTCCGCGTTCACGATTATGGCAATGAATAGCGTTAAGTCAGTTTTTTGAGAAAACCGTAGTAAAGCTTGTTTCTTCAGATTTTCATCTTATATTTTGGTATTTTAGTTTGTAGCGTGTCAATTGCGTGCGTCCAAACGGGAAATACAACTTGACTTGGTCAAAACAATGAGATGCTTGTATCAAAAGGGTCAAAGTACACCCAGAAGCATGTTTTGACGTGTATTTGGCAGTAAATACGGCTAGCATAGTTGCATGCAAGAAAATTAAGAAAATTGGATCTTTCAGCAATTCAGGTTTTGGAAATACTTTCCCAGATCAGCCAACAGGGCATTACATTGGAAAGATTTTCTGGTTCTATCTAATATGTATCTGAATGCTGGTCTTGCTAGATAATCCAAGTGAGCATGTATATTTATATAAACATTTACATATAGATGAACTTCGTAAGTACTAAAGTACTATTAGTTTCTACTAGCGTGAAATGTTAAAGCTGAATTTGCAAAAATTTACTAATATGTGGAAGTTCTTTTAAAAAAACTGACTTAACTGTCTTCATTGCCACAATCATGAACGCGGAGAGTTATAAAAAATGATAACTCTCTTACATATTTGTAATGTTAACAAGAGAGAGTTACGTCAAACATAACTCTCTCATGTTAGTTCGTCCGGAGTGTTAAGAAATTGGGTGTGGTCGTTGGGAAAAGTGGGCGTGATTTGGGCGTGGTTCGAACATAACTCTCCGAAATCATAACTCTCCGAGATAACTCTCCACTTCATAACTCTGCGTTTAGCTGGTCTTCTTTAAAAAGAATTTTTTTTTTTAAGTGGGGTGAAGGAAAATGCCCAATGCAAAAGTTTTAACAATCCAACATGGCGACCTTTAACCCATAATTGCATAGTGTCGTAAACGTCATATCCAGGTACGTAACTGTTGGGAGGTGCATGGGGGGGGGGGGGTGTCCCCCAAATGAAAAATATCAAAATATGAAATAAAAAACAGTTCGGGCAAATTTTGCATATATATAGTGTCGGGCGAAGCAATTGAAGGGAAATAACGTAAAAAATTAGTGATAATGATTAAGAAATACGAATTATGGGAAATTGGGTATATTCAAACTTGAGGATAGCCAATAGCTATCTCTAAAGGGTCTGTTGTGGCAACATATTTGAAAAACCTTATGGCATTATATATTATGCAGGAGAAAGCTAATGGAATTAAGATTCTAAAAAATATATTGCGTTGAAATTGGCAACCAGAAACATGTAGATGCTATTCGCTTCTTGACGGTCGTCACTTCATGATCACAAACATTCAGAGGACGGCACAATAAAAATCCATACAAAACCAACAGAGTTCAGCGATATTATATCGAAAACACAGAAAAATTCAAGCGCATGTGCAATGAAATATAATAAAATACGTCCGAAAAAGACAGCATTTTCAGCGAGGGCATTCTATGGCATTGGCTGCGGCCAGTGTAATAAATGTTGTTATATAGTTAATAGTGTCAAAGTACGATTCATTTTTCTGTTTGGCGATTGGTGGTCAAAACCATATGACCTGCCAGTCCACAATTAATAAAAAATATGGAAATTCGTCGGTCTTTTCATCATACTTCAGTGTTTCATCGGCTAAAATTTACCGTTTTGTTGTTTAGGGTATAGATCATTAGGAATTAATATAGTCGATCCCACATTTGGATAACCATAGGATAACTATATCAGCCAACCAGAGACGAATTTTTTATATTAAAATAGAAAACATTTTCGCAATACTCCAACTGCAAAATTTTTAATTAACCAGAGGGGGTGGGGGGGGGGGGAATAGGTTTTCGGATCGTCGGATTTCACAGAAAAAATTGTTCGGATTTCGGATCTGACGAATACTTTACATGGATTTGCGGATCGTATTAATACAGCGGATTGCGGATTTATCTAATATTTTGCCTCGGATTGTGGATTTAGCTTGCAATTTAGTTCGGATCCTGGATTGTAACTTCATAGTAGAGCTTTTAGCGGATTCAAATTTAGACAAGACCATTGTCGGATCGCGGATTTTGCTTCAAATTTGGCGGATCGGCGTGTCGGTATACCCCTATTCACCCCCCCCCCCAACCAATATTATATAAATTTAAGAAGTTTGAACCATTCAAGGTATAAAGGTAAGGTAAAAAGACTAAAAATACTTGAAATGTCTACACCTAAATAAATAATTTACAAAATAAGCAAATTTTTAGTTGGAATTTTTGTTTTAATAAAATAAATAATATCCATTAATAAACCTATAATTTATGGCATACTTACATAATTATTACTCGATATCGAATCCTGAGCCTGCATATACAGTGGCTTCTATCCTTTATTTTAGAGTTTGGATTTTTTGGCTTATTCTGAACATGCATTTGGCTTATTTTGGCCCAGAGGAGTGAGAGGGCACACTTAATTTATACGGCAAAGAACCGTGACGTATTTATACGTTATGGAAATTGATGACATATTTATACGGCAAAGAACACTGACGTATTTATATGTTATGGAAATTTATGACATATTTATACGGCAAAGAACACTGACGTATTTATACGTTATGGAAATTTATGACATATTTATACGGCAAAGAACACTGACGTATTTATACGTTATGGAAATTGATGACATATTTATACGGCAAAGAACACTGACGTATTTATACGTTATGGAAATTGATGACATATTTATACGGCAAAGAACACTGACGTATTTATACGTTATGGAAATTGATGACATATTTATACGGCAAAGAACACTGACGTATTTATACGTTATGGAAATTGATGACATATTTATACGGCAAAGAATACTGACGTATTCATATGTTATAGATTTCTATTACAGTTGTAGTATTGCTGATACAAATATTTCTCTTTGCACATACATATTATATATTTTTGATACACATATATATTCTTGATACGTATATTTATCTATGATATTTTGTCATAAATGGCGCCTCATAACGCAGCATGAAATTCCACAGGCATGCTAAAACTGTTTGTAATTCCGTAGCACACAGCTGCCTTCTGCCTCTTTCATCTTTGCTTGGTTTTTTTATGTCTTTTGTTGACTTTGCCTTTGTGGTTTCCTTGACCTTTCCTTCCTTACGTAATTGGCGCTTGTGCAAGAAAACTTGCAGTATATAGTTTCTAAAGCGCATACACTTGAATTGGGAAGCTTCAGCACCCGTAACAATTTTCACAGAGAAGTATTTACGAAGGACAAAGTATTTGTGTTGACATGTTTTGATAGAATAATTTTGCCTAGCGAAAACTGCTCGACCAAGGAAACTACAGTAGTAGCTTATGGAAATACAGTGAGTTTCACGCCTCAGAGTTGTTAATAAGCTCAAAAATTATGACACTGGATTAGATGCTTTCTTTATCCAAGAAAGTTCTATATTTGGAGGAGGCAAATTAACCGCTAGAGGGTCATGTTGAGTAATTTTGAGAGGAACGCCAAAACGATTTTAGGTCTGATCACTAGGGTATGACTAATTAAAGGAAATGCAGACCACGGAACTGCGGAACTTAATAATATCACACTTTTCTTTTTGTACAAACACGGGGCTCAACTACTGTCAGTAAGAAGTGTAAAATAATCAAAACTTTAAAAGATTTGCATAAATTCTTCGCAAGAATGTCGATATGAATGGAGAAAGAGCAAAATGGGTGGGGATATAGACCCAATTTATTTGTTTGCCCAGGGGTGGGGCTTTAGCACAGTTCTTCTTTCCCTGGGGTGGGGACATTGCCATTTTCTTTCCAGAAATTGCTAATTCCGCGGGGGGGGGGATGGGCAGTAGTATAGTAGATGGTTTTGAGGCAGGATTTTCGAGGTGGTGGAGTGAGGAGGAGTGTGGTGGAGTGAGGAGGAATGTGGTGGAGTGGGGAAGAGTGTGGTGGAGTGTGATGTGAGGTGGTGGAGTGAACAGGAGTGTGCTGGAGTGAGGAGGAAGAGTGAGGAGTGAGGTGGAGTAAAGGTGCTGAGGGTGAGGTAATTCATATTCATACAAATGTGGGTGCGTAGTGACGTCATGACGTCACGCGGCCATGTTCGAACGAAATCGGACAAAATTCCTGAGTAGGCATTTTTTAGCGTTCCTCCACGTGTGTGATACAATAGAGGGATTAAGATTGGTTCGAGTCCCTCACACAGCAAAAGTGTTATTGAAATTAATATATAGCAGAGTTATAGCCGTATTCCACAGGTATATTGAAGGATTTTTCGTTTGTTTACAAAATTATAGCGAGAATCTATTTGTCACAAAAAATCGAGACATATTTTAAACAGAACTAAATAGTTGCTAATCCCGGGTTAACATGGTTGTCAATGTCGTTGTTATGGACAATATTTGCATGTTGTTCAACATTATTTAGCAAACCTCCTACATACATATATACTGTTAAGATGACCGAGTCAGATCACAAGAAAGCTTATCAAGAATACTTGAAGGTAAAAACTTTTAGAACAGTTGTAATATATTTTGCCATAAAAAATAAATATGTTTTTATCAAATATGCGGTCGTTATATACGTTGCTATGTGTTGCCAGTCATTAGTGACGCTTGAGTGCATGCACACATTAACGTACAACATATTTGTACACTAATAATATACATCATAGATATGATATACATAAAGATATTACTCGACTGTGATTGGTTGATTTCAGTGCAGTTAATCCCAAACAGCAGTGCAATTTTCTGTAATCACAGTGCAATTTTCTGTAATCACAGTGCAATTTTTTGTAATCACAGTGCAATTTTCTGTAATCAGTGATCACAGTGCAAAAATCTGTAACAAACTGATCTGATTGGTGGAAAAACATTGTGATGATTAAATCAACCAAACAGTTTAAAGCAATTTAGTTTAAAGAAGTAACGGTCACAGATTGCTTCAAAACAAAACAAAACAAACATGGCGCCGCGCTACACAAAATAAAAGTTACCTTCGCGTGAAAAATATGGCTTTTATATTTATTTTTAAATGGAAAAGCATTTACCTTAAACAAGACAAACAAAAATTACATAGGTGAGTGGAATTTTCAAGCGGTTAGCGTTGTATAATTTGATATAACAAAGCCAGGAAAACGTTGCTAGTGGAATGTTCGGTATAAACGCGTAAGTTAAAACTACAATTGTCTCGAACATTTTTATGTAAATTATTAATAAGTAATAGCATGGTTTCTCGTGAAATTTGGATAAACATGCAGTCGTGCGTTTTTCAAAGACCTCAAATAGCACTCGTCCTTCGGACTCGTGCTATTTTGAGGTCTTTGAAAAACTCACGACTGCATGTTATATCCAAATTACGCTCGAAACCATGCTATTACCTATACTAATCAGGCTGGCGGGTTAGACAAATCGCGCGGGCAGAAAGAGCGGGCTTTGCAGGCAACAGTTTGCACAAGATTTCAGTTTTAAAATACATTTATTTCTTCAAAACGTTTTACAAAATTTAGTACGGTCTACTTCTAAGAGCGAAACGTCTAGGTGTTTTTGTTATTTTTAAAGAGTTCTCATATTCTTGTCTATCTTCTGGGGATAACTTTGCTACTTGCTCGGGTTTCATTGGAATATATTTTGGTCTGTCGCTCAATATAAAACGTTCATAATCCTCTCTCGCTTCCGGAGTCATTCGTGCTAGGTCACGTTCGTCCAATCTGCTGGAACGACCCAATTGTGGAAAAAGTTGCGCTTGAGTTTTGGTCGTTCCTCTTCTGTTGGTGGTGGCATAAGGAAATTAGGTTTAGGAGTAGCAAGCACTGGTGGTGCTATCTCGACAGATTCATTGGGTTGTGGCATCTCTGCAGGCGCTTGTGGGATACTTTGAGCAGAGGTTTCAGGAATTCCAGGAGAAGAATGAGCCATCTTATTTTTGAATGTCAGAAACCGGTTTAGCTGATCAGAACATAATTTGCTTTTTTCCACGGCACTAAGCTGTGGCGCTTCCATGATTTCTTTCATTTGCTGCTCGGCATCATACATGGCATTTACAAGCGGTGGTTGTCGACACGACTGTTTTTGTACGAACTTTGCAAATTAAATACCGGTGAGGTCGGCTCGTAGCATCTTCATAACTCCTCATAAATGCTTGTACTTTCCTGGGATTTACTTGCCTGGCAAGCATAGAAATTTGTTGTTTATCTCTTGGTGACTTGAACAACACGATATAATGGGAATTAAGGCTGATATTTCTCATTTCTTTGCCCTGATGAAATATATTTTGGACAATATAGATGATAGACAAATTTCGATGATGACTTCCTTTCGTAAAAAGATCAGCAATACGTTTATCCTTGCTAGATTGTGCCATGAGATCGTCCAATACGATCAAATTCTGCTGAGATCCTCATCATATCAAAATAGGACGGTTGCCATTGACCATAACACCAAATGATACGTTGAGGAGCAGGACTTATAGTCGTTTGAGCATTCTCCAAGAGAGATTTCACCCATACGGTTTTGCCGCTTTGTGTACATCCCGCAACGATGCACGTAATAGGATGCTGCATGACTGTAACTCTGTTCACCGTAAAAGTTTGTTGTCCAAGATTATGAGTTCCAAATATATGCATGGACAACCTTCTTGTGGCGAAGGAGATTACTCGCATTTGGAAACGTTTTACTGCAGATGTCGCATTCATAAGACATGTTTACTTCTCAAGAGTTAGAGTAAAATGATTTAAAGGAAGGGTGAAAAGGTATATTTATCCCGTTGGTTATAGTCATGACCATTAAGACTATAGTCATGACTATTAAGACTATAGTCATGACCATTAAGACTATAGTCATGACTATTAAGACTATAGTCATGACCATTAAGACTATAGTCATAACTATTAAGACTATAGTCTATTAAGACTATAGTCATTAGCATTAAGGCTATAGTCGTGACTATTAAGACTATGGTCATGACTATTAAGACTATAGTCATGACTATTAAGACTACAGTCATTGGCATAAATTAAGACTATAGTCATGACTATTAAGACTATAGTCATGACTATTAGGACTATAGTCATGACTATTAAGATTATGGTGAAGACTATAGTCATAACTATTAAGACTATAGTCATGACTGTTAAGACCATAGACATAGTCTTCACCATAGTCTTAATACTCATGACTATAATCTTAATAGTCATGACTATTTAACAATTAGACAACGAGGCCGAGTTGTCTATAAGCGAATAGTCAACGAGGCGAAGCCGGGTTGACTATTTGCTCATAGACAACGAGGCCGAGTTGTCTAATTGTTTTAGTTTAAACTTTAACATTAATTTACAACTAGGCTGCAAACACAATACAAAAATACACAAAAAAACATTAAAAAACCATTAAAGGTAAAAAAATATTTTAGTTTTTGTTCACGTAAAATGTTTTACAAAATTCAGTTTTAATTTTAAAATTTCGTTGAGTGTATGTTATTTTGTCTATTTTCTTACCCTTAAAAATTTCCAGTCCATATTTTTGTAAATGCTAATGACTATAGTCTTAATAGTCATGACTATGCTCTTAATAGTCATGACTATAGTCTTAATGCTGATGACTATAGTCTTAATAGTCATGACTATAGTCTTAATAGTCATGACCATAGTTTTAATAATCATTACTATAGTCTTAATGCTAATGAATATAGTCTTGATAGTCATGACTATAGTCTTAATAGTCATGACTATTTTCTTAATGGTCATGACTATAACCAACGAGATAAATATACCTTTTCACCCTTCCTTTAAATCATTTTACTCTAACTCTTGAGAAGTAAACATGTCTTATGAATGCGACATCTGCGGTAAAACGTTTGCAAATGGGTGAAATCTCTCTTGGAGAATGCTCAAACGACTATAAGTCCTGCTCCTCAACGTATCATTTGGTGTTATGGTCAATGGCAACCGTCCTATTTTGATATGATGAGGATGATGCCTAGAATCGAGTTTAATCAAGGCATTCCCAACGATATCGACAACACAGATTACTTGGACGTATCTCAGCAGAATTTGATCGTATTGGACGATCTCATGGCACAATCTAGCAAGGATAAACGTATTGCTGATCTTTATACGAAAAGAAGTCATCATCGAAATTTGTCTATCATCTTATATTGTCCAAAATATATTTCATCAGGGCAAAGAAATGAGAAATATCAGCCTTAATTCCCATTATATCGTTTTGTTCAAGTCACCAAGAGATAAACAACAAATTTCTATGCTTGCCAGACAAGTAAATCTCGGGAAAGTACAAGAATTTATGAGGAGTTATGAAGATGCTACGAGCCGGCCTCACCGGTATTTAATGTTGGATTTAAAGGCCAACAACATGTGACCAAGATCGACTTAAGACGAATATACTTTCCGGCGAGATTGCAAAGTTCATACAAAAACAGTCGTGTCGACAACCACCGCTTGTAAATGCCATGTATGATGCCGAGCAGCAAATGAAAGAAATCATGGAAGCGCCACAGCTTAGCGCCGTGGAAAAAAGAAAATTATATTCTGATCAGCTAAACCGGTTTCTGACATTAAAAAATAAGATGGCTCATTCTTCTCCTGAAATTCCTGAGACCTCTGCTCAAAGTATCCCACAAGCGCCTGCAGAGATGCCACAACCCAATGAATCTGTCGAGATAGCACCACCAGTGCCTGCTACTCCTAAACCTAATTTCCTTATGCCACCACCAACAGAAGAGGAACGACCAAAACTCAAGCGCAACTTTTCCCACAATTGGGTCGATCCAGCAGACTGGACCGAACGAAGCGAGAGAGGATTATGAACGTTTTATATTGAGCGACAGACCAAAATATATTCCAATGAAACCCGAGCAAGTAGCAAAGTTATCCCCAAAAGATAGACAAGAATATGAGAACTCTTTAAAAATAACAAAAACACCTAGACTTTACGCTCTTGGAAGTAGACCGTACTAAATTTTGTAAAGCGTTTTGAAGAAATAAATGTATTTTAAAACTGAAATTTTGTGCAAACTTTTTCCTGCAAAGCCCGCTCTTTCCGCCCGCGCGATTTGTCTAACCCGCCAGCCTGATTAGTGTACAAATATGTTGTACGTTAATATATGCATACACCCAAGCATCGGTAATGACTGGCAACACATAGCAACGTATATAACGACCGCATATTTGATAAAAACATATTTATTTTTTATGGCAAAATATATTACAACTGTTCTAAAAGTTTCTACCTTCAAGTATTCTTGATAAGCTTTCTTGTGATCTGACTCGGTCATCTTAACAGTATATATGTATGTAGGAGGTTTGCTAAATAATGTTGAACAACATGCAAATATTGACAATAACAACGACGTTGACAACCATGTTAACCCGGGATTAGCAACTGTTTAGTTCTGTTTAAAATATGTCTCGATTTTTTGTGACGAATATATTCTCTCTATATATATATATATAATATATATATATATATATATATATATATATATATATATATATATATATATATATATATATATATATATATATATAGTTTTTCGTTTTACCTCAAAAAAACCACAACAGTCTGTTTCATGACCACCTGATGATTCTTTTACGGATGAACAGACTGTTCTGGTTTTTTGAGGTAAAACGAAATATCTCCTGATGCTCACAGTAATGCGTGAAACTCGGAGTAGAGACAAAAAACATTTTAAGTAAGAATAGTAATTATATATATATATATTTATATATATATATATATATATATATATATATATATATATATATATTTGTAGCTTAAGATTTTGGTTTACGAAACACAAACAGTGCTCAACACCCTATAGATAGAGCGTAATATAGTTTTTAGTTTTACCTCAAATATATAGTTTTTCGTTTTACCTTTTGAGGTAAAACGAAAAACTATATATATATATATATATATATATATATATATATATATATATATATATATATATATATATATATATATATATATATATATATATATATATATATATATATTTTTTTTTTTTTTTTTT
>CACRXK020002927.1:0-39450 GCA_902702795.2 Paramuricea clavata | reverse complement strand
CGTTTTGAGCAAGTATTATGAAAAACCCCAGCCTAGTCCCAGTCGTTCTGAAGCAAGCGCGAGAAAAAACGTGGATGTAGTACAAGACTGGGACCTAGGTGTGACGTCACCGCTAAGGGTTCTTCAGAACGCCTAGCAGATTTCAATATTTTTAATATGGCAAAAAATTTATATATACAAATAACCTTGTAAATACAACAATGTTCGTTGATCATGTTCGATGTCTACATAACCAAATTCAAACTGTACTAAAATGTGCTCAATTAAAAAAAATTATATACAATATATAATCGTTGATGTTATTTATATACTCGCAAGTTGTTATCAACACTAGACCATACTGGTATACACAACTATACGCTTTCTACTTGACAAGTTTAAGTAGCTGAGCAGATTGGAAATATTTGCCTGGCATGACTGTGTTGTCAAAACATTTTTAGTCGGAGACTCGGCATAATTTTCAAGCTTCTAGATAGCATTTAATATGGCTTTATATTTTAGTAAACACGAGTCAGATTTAGTAGCCTTAGAAACGTAGCCTATTTCATTGTTCCGACAGCATTAGAGCAAAACTAATGACTTAATTATAAACGCAAAGGAAATTTCCATAACATTTTCTATTTACGAATGCTGCATGCTTGGTAACCAGGTCAGGGACCACTTTTTTGAAATCAGGGACCATTTTATCGAAATCTGCTAGACTCTCTCGCTGAAGCGTTCCGCCCAGCACACCCAGGCATAAAACTTTTAAGACTTAAAGTTTGTTCGTTCACTGCAACCAGGTATATCAATCATGTTTCGCTCGCTACTCTGGTGGGGTCTTGATTACAATTCGACTGGGCTTTGTAATCATTTATTTAAACCAGAGTAGCGAGCGAAACTTTTAAGACTTATTTAAATATGTCAAAGCAGCGAATAGAGAGAGAGAGCCTGGGACTAGGCTGTGAAAAACCCAATGTTTTACAACAACATGCTGGAAAGTTAGAAATTTGCATACGCTGTATCAATAGAGGCAGTCAATGGAACGACTTGAATATATTATATCCTTTGTACTCCTGGCGATATAAACGAATAGTTAAATGGCGCATTATTCCATTTACCGTTAAAACTAATACTTGTGTATTCTTGCAACGAAAAGGCTTAGTTTTCTCGAAAAGATCTGTACCGTATTATAATAACTCTATGGCATCTCAACACCTCATACTAAGTGTAGACATCGCGTTGAATCCTGGTCCTGATAAAGTTGAAAACAAGAACGAAAACAGCTGTAAAAAGAAATAAGGCTCCCAAGTGCCCGTCCTGTGAAAAGGCTGTACAGATTAATCTCAAACGATTTTTGTGCGAAGTGTGTTATGATCAATTTCACGCAAAATGTACCGGTATATCTGCACATCAAATAAAGACCATCCGTGCAGATAAACACCATGTCTGGGTTTGCTCGAAGTGCACCATTTCTCAACTTCCATTTTATAAAGTCTCCACCGAAGAAATGATAGAAGATGACCTAAATTTATATTTAACCCAGACCTCGGCATCTCAGGACTCTTCGAACTTAGAGTGCATATTTCAAACCAAAACATCGCATCTAAAGATCATGCATTTAAACACCCAATCGATGGTATCTACTTTCAACGAGTTCCTACTCACTGTTAATAGCTATCCTTTAGATATAGTAGCTCTAAGTGAAACCTGGCTAAAAGATAACCCCCAGTTGATGGAATACGTCTCCATACCTGGATATGCTACTGAATTCCGTCATCGGGAGGATATCAAAGGCGGTGGTGTCGGTGTTTATATAAAAGAAGATATCAAGTATAAGCGTCGCCTCGACATTGAGAAACTCCATCCAGAGCTCGAGCATCTGTGGCTAGGGGTCCCCGGTAGGAATATTCACAGCAAAGCACTTGTCGGAGTTATGTATAGATCTATCCGCATGCTTTCTACGGCAAAGTGTTTGGAAAGTCTAGAGTCCCTGCTTAGTTAACTAACTGTCACATGGGATGGAATGCTTATCCTAACTGGAGACATGAACATTGACATGCTTCAAGCTAACTTCCCACAAAGCTAACTTCCCACAAAGGGTTGCTGACACTGGAATTATTACCTGCTCAATTGTCAGCGATCATGATGGCATTTACGCAAGTATTAATGTACGAGTCCCCAGGTTTGAAGCACGGCACAAATATATACGGGATATTAAGTCACTCTCTAAATGAAAGTTTATTTATTGAGGATTTCTCCACTTTACCTTTGTCTGTCATAGCTTATTCTGATGACCCAGACGAACAACTAGAATCCCTAAACTCCCTGTTCGTTCAGTGTTTAGAAAGGCATGCACTCTTGACCCCCGGCTCCATGGATGAAGTCTGCCAATATCCAAACTCTTCAAAAAGAAAGAGATCATTTAAGACATAAAGCTCATAAAAGCGACGCTGATAACGGTGTATGGACCGCTTTTCGACTTGTTAGAAACAACTTAAAGTCTGCAATAAGATCAGCACGGAAGGCATTCATCGAAAAAGCGCTGTCTTCTAACAAATCACGCGATATATGGAGAGTTATGCACAGGATTCTGAAGCCAAATCCGAAGCCTCTTCGCGTAGACCCTGACGAACTAAATACCCATTTTGCCACCACGGCAGAGAGAACACTCGAGGCCTCTGCTGTGTCTTTGAGTGACCTGACAAGCCTGACAGACAATCTGCCTGAACAGAGTTCTAATGGAGATCAATTTAATCTGAAACCTGTCACCCAAGAGGATGTCTTCAAATGTATACGTGCATTACGCTCAGATTGTTCCACTGGTGTTGATAATATTCCAGCCAGATTCGTCAAGTTGGTCGCTGAACATCTTGCCTGTCCTCTAACTAGCATAATAAACAAATGCATTAGCAACGCATATTTCCCAAAGCTGTGGAAAATAGCCAGAGTTTCCTCAATTCCTAAAGTAGAAAACCCAACATCCAATGACCAGCTACGGCCAATCTCAATACTCCCAGTGTTATCAAAGGTGTTTGAGAAATTGGTTGCTGGACAAATGTCAGAATTCGCAGAAAGAGCTGCGCTGCTACCTGAACGCATTTCTGGTTTCCGAAAGGGACATTCGACAACAAGCGTCCTTTTGGGGATACGAGACGATATCCGTCATGCTATGAAAAAAGGGGACATTACCTTGATGGTCCTAGCAGACTTTAGCAAAGCATTTGACACTATTTGTTTTAAAAGCACCATTGAAAAGTTTTATAAGTTGGGCTTCTCAAAGACCTTCCTGAAGTGGTTGCTGAGCTAGCTATTTATCTGGTCGTTCCCAGTTTGTGCAGATAGACGATAAATCCTCTTCTCATAAACCAATACATTTTGGAATTCCTCAAGGATCGATCCTGGGGCCTTAACCTCTACGTTGCTAACTTGAATGACGTCATTTCTTCTCATACCAACTGTTATCAGTATGCAGACGATACAACCTTGTATAATCATTGCAAAGTGGCAGACCTCACGACTGGGGAAACGAGCATGAATAAAACCCTCACTAAACTTAGCAATTGGTCACAAGGATCGAATCTGGCACTTAATCCAACCAAGACAAAATGTATGCTGTTCACTACCAGTCAGATGTCAACATACCACTCCCTGTCATCGCGCCCCCTTCAGCTTGCTGTTGAAGGGAAAGTACTGGAACGAGTAAAATCAACGAAACTACTCGGAGTACACCTAAAAGAGAATCTAAAATGGGACGCCCATGTGAAACATCTTGCCTCGACGTGCTATGGCACCCTAGCAAATCTCAGAAAAATTAAGAACTTTACAACTTTCACCCTGAGAAAGCATCTGGCTGAAAGCTTAGTTATTTCTCGTTTAGACTTTAGTGACATAGTATTCTATCCACTAACCGAATATCTACTCAATAGACTACAGCGAATACAGTACTTAGCTGCTAGTTTTGTGACTGGATGTTATGTAAATAGTATTGAATCGATTTTAAAATTGGGTTGGTTACCCATGCCAGAACGAAGGGACTGGCATATTCTTAAAGCCGCACATAAGGCGTTATATAGTAGAGAATATCGATTGGCTTCTCTATGTTAGCCTTGAAAGGTCTGAACACACACGTGTTTTACGGTCTAATGCTCAAGTCAATTTAGTTATACCTTTAGTTTCTAATACCTTTCAAGATTGTTCAACTTCATTATTTAATTCTTTACCAGCTGATATAAAATCATGCACAGATCATAGAGACTTCTCCAGACAAACTTTTAATATTTTAAAGCAACGCTGTCTCACTATTTAATTGTAATGCTTAGGTCTAGGTTTACAACTTTCATACTATTTCTTTAGATATTGTAGTAGTAGTTTTATCAGGTGAAGAGCCATTGTATAGAAATACTGATAATAAATCATTATTATTATTATTATTACTATACTTATCAACAAGTAACAAACAACAAGACAAACATAAAATCAACAAGTAACAAATCATCATCAACAAATCAAACAAATAACAAATCATCAATAACAAATCATCATCGACTTATCAACAAGTAACAAACATTATTCGCAAAATGAAAACATCTGGCTCACCTTCTCCTCTTGACCAAATCTCCATTATTTGTTTTAAACGCTGTCCATACCTCCGAACATATCTAGTAGAACTAATCCAAGCAGTGTGGCTTTCTGGAACTGTTCCTGACGAATGGAAGAAAGCTTGCACAATACTAATCCACAAGAAAGGCGATACTAATCTCCCCGAGAACTTTCGACCAATAACCCTTCAATCTGTACCACTGAAAGTATTTACTTCAAGTCTCCGTAATGCTATGTTCGCTTACCTACTTGCGAATAACTTTATTGAACACAAGATACAAAAAGGATTCACCCCCCATATCTCAGGAACATTTGAACACACGGCACAAATGGCATATATGATCAATCAAGCACGAATTAGACAGCGATCCTTAGTTATAACCCTCCTTGACCTCAAGAATGCTTTCGGTGAAGTACATCACAATCTAATTCAATCGGTTCTCGGCTATCATCACATACCTAAACACATTCAATTCATGATTAAAAGCCTCTACACAAATTTTAAAACATCAATCATCACATCTGATCTCAACACCCCGTTTCTACTAGTTGGTCGTGGAGTTTTGCAGGGAGATTGTCTTAGTCCATTGTTGTTTAACCTTTGTTTCAACACTTTTGTCCAGCACATAAAATCCGAAAAATATCAACAGTTTGGTTTTTCATATAAACTCTTGAACCCAATCCACTGGTTCCAATTTGCTGATGACGCAGCCGTGATTACCGGTCAAGAATCTGAAAATCAGCATTTATTAAACCGATTTGCAATTTGGTGTCAATGGGCTGACATGATTGTCCGAGTGGATAAATGCAGCACATTTGGCATTAAAATGGCTCTCACAAAATCTGTTCAATACCTCCATAAACTTCTTATTAACAACGCCGTTATTCCATCTATTGAACTCGGTAAATCATTCTGCTATTTAGGAAGATATTTTGATTATTAAATGACTAATAATGAACACAAACTGGAACTAATCTCCCTTCTAACAAATCTAATGAAAAAAATAGATCTCAATCCATTACATCCGAAGAACAAGATTCTACTCTACAATCGTTATGTTTTATCGAAACTCTCCTGGCATCTTACTATTACATCTATTTCAAAAACCTGGATTTCGGAAAACCTGGATTCTTTATTTACGCAATATGTTCGCAAATGGCTTGAGGTACCTATTTCTGGAACGCTGAGTAACATCTACCTAACCAGCAACAAATTTGGTCTTAACATCATCCCCCCATCAACTAAGTTTTTACAATGCCAGGTAACAATTCGGAATGCTTTAAAATCATCTCCTAATGAATCAATAATCCACCTCTGGAAATCAACAACTAATCATACTAATATTCAATACGACCAATACAGTTCGACGAAGGAAGTGATTAAGTCATTTCGTGATGATCAAGTAGATAAATTAACAAACCAACTAACATACCAAAGCTCATTCTTTACCAGTGTATCAAGATTTTCCCTAACCCAAGTAAATACGATCTGGCCAGCCTGTCAGTCCAAATTACCTAAAAACATTTTCAACTTTACCATTCGGTATATAAACAATTCGCTGCCAACCCGTAGGAACCTTCAAAGATGGGGGCTATCCTCGTCTTCTGAATGCTCGTTCTGCATTAATCCTGAATCTCTATTGCACGTCGTCGCTGGTTGCAGTTCCTACCTCGATCGATTTACTTGGAGACATGACTCAATTCTAAATTTCATTGCTAATAACCTTCCATCAGAACATATCCAGACCATTTATGCTGATTTGTCGTCATTCTCTAATCCTTCTACAATCACTGGTGATGATTATCGGCCTGATTTACTAATTTTGACGAAAGACAATTGTCTGTATATTCTGGAATTAACCGTTGGATATGAGACTAACCTCAGAAATAATGTTAACAGGAAATACTCCAAGTATAAAGATATGATTATGGAACAAAAGAAAAATTATCATGCGGTAAACTTCATCAACCTTTCGATTAGTGCACTTGGTGTGTTTGACAAAGAATCGTCTGGTTTTATAGACATGTTAGAACATTTTAATTTAGATAAAGCTCATGTAAGATACGTTATTAAAAAGATTATTAATATTGCAATAAGGTCAACCTACTACATTTTTTGTTGTCGAAATAAGAACTGGGTGAATCCGGACTTGATGAAACTTTAAAATTTTTATTGTATAAGTATGTATATAGAGTAATAGAGTAAATTTAATCGTGCGTTATAAAATCATTTAATAGTAATATATCAAGTTGCCAATTGTAAATTACCTTATATAGTGAGATTTGCAGTTGTAAGTTTAGAAAATTAAATAAAGTTTCCATATTATAATAATTTACATAAAAATGTTCGAGACAATTATAGTTTTAACTTACGCGTTTATAGCAAACATTCCACCGGCAAACTTTTCCTGGTTTTGTTATATCACATTATGCAACGCTAACAGCTTGAAAATTCCAATCAACTATGTAATTTTTGTTAGTCTTGTTTAAGGTCAATGCTTTTCCATTTAAAAATAAAGATAAAAGCCATATTTTTCACGCGAAAGCAACTTTTACTTTGCTGTAGCGCGGCGCCATGTTTGATTTGTTTTGAAGCAATCTGTGACCGTTACTTCTTTAAACTAAATTGCTTTAAACTGATTGGTTGATTTAATCATCACAATGTTTTCCATGCACCAATCAGATCAGTTTGTTACAGATTTTTGTTCTGTGATTACAGAAAATTGCACTGTGATTACAGAAAATTGCACTGTGATTACAGAAAATGGCACTGCTGTTTGGGATTAACTGCACTGAAATCAACCAATCACAGTCGAGTAATATCTTTATGTATATTATTAATAGTGTAACATAATTTTAGCGCCCGAGTGTCGATTTACTTGATTATTCGCAGAAAATGTTTCCCTGTTTTCTTGCGGTCACAGAAAGTTGGGTTTTTTCTATTCCTGTTGGGGATATCCCTGGGATCACAAAATATTCAAACGATTTGTTTTGCATGAAGAATATATTTGTTTCTAAAGCGCGTCTTTCAGTTCGCGTCGTGTTTTCTAAACTAATAACAAATGTAACATGCCTTAAAACGTTTTATTTTGATCTTGACATCAACTAACCCAGATATTTCCGTTCCCAGGCAATTTCTCCTGTGGGTCATCTAGTTTTCCACTTAATAACGTTCCCATGTTACTTGTAGTCATATAAAAAAGTCCCTCGTATTCCTCTTGAAACTTCTTGACAACGCAGTTTTTAATGTCTATGCAGGTATATTTTGTTGATGTTGATGTTAATGAAGGGAAAAACGTCCAAAAAGAATTTGAAGATAAATTCGGTGAAGGAATGGCAACATTTCTGGAATGCAACGTCACAGACAAAAATATCTTTGATAGTAAAGCTATTCTGGCGAAATATAGCTATTAAAGTTGCAGCCAGGTAGAATTCACGTAATAAACTGATGTATATATCTTAACTGTTATTTATCATTGACTATTAAAAACTATTAAAACTATCAAAAACGTTTTGGCTATTAAAAACGCACATTTCGTTTTAATAAACGTTGTAAAGTAGTTATTTGTTACGTATAAGTAATGAAAATGAAAATATCTATCACTCTGGAGGCCATTTTCTATCTTGTCAACTCAAGTAATTTTGAATGTCGAAAGAACGCGAAATTTGGGTATTGTTTATACCAGAGGCCTCTCACATAGCACGTGCGCAGAACAGACTTGACTTAATCTTTAAGAAAAGACGTGTTGAAATCAGCTTATTAGTTGGGCGAATAAGCGCACAATTTGGCAATAATTGTGCATGCAGTTAGTGAAGAGAGCATCATATTGACAGTATGTGTAGACTTTGACACAAGTATGACTAAACATTTTTACACTTTAATATAGATTTCTATTTCTGATAGAAATTTTAAAATTCCAAGGTAAATAAGTTGTATGCTTGGTTGAAACGTACACAAAAACCTGTCTATAGAACATTAAAGTACTTTTTTGATTTTCCAAGTCGTTTTTTCAAATAGATAAAAAATAGGTGTAAAGACTGTCACTATCATTATAGCTTCAAATCGCCTTTTTATATCAGGCAGGCTGATTATAAGGACCGTTAAAAGCATTTTACCGTTAATTTAAAAGCATTTTGTCGTTAAAGAATTTTGCTGTTAAAAGAAGGCTGGCCTATACAGGTGGAAATAACCTGACTTGTGAAATAACTAAATTACGTTTTACATTATGCATATATTCAGCTGTGCCTAAAATTTTGGTTGTGCGTGTTTACAAAATGATGGAAACACAATAGAATATACGGGCATAATTGTAATTGAAATTTTTGCTCCCTAGTAGAATTTCAAAATACGAATTTTAGATTTGCGAATTCTTTTTTATTTCAAATCGCATATTCAGCGTATGCTTAAAAGTCTGGCATTTTACGCGATCGTTTCAAGTCATATTTTTCTGTTTTATCCTTTCAAAAAAAAATCAGCTCATTTTGATCTAAAGAAAATATTAAATGTAATAACTATACTGCGCGTAATTAATCGCGTGAATCTCGTGAAATATTAATAACGTCGACATGCATAACAACGACTTTTTATAATTTTTTGGACGAATGCATGATAGTAAATTTGCTTTGTATACATGCATAAACGGTTAGTTTATTTTGAAAAATTGCTTTTCACATTGTTTTAATTGTTTGCATTAGTTAAAGAGAATTAGGTGCCACCCAAAACTGGCGGATATTCGTTATCGTGAGAAAGGCTACATGTAATTGAGTGAATTACCGCTGGAGAAGTGAACAGATTGATCAAGTTGAACAAATTGATCAAATTAAGCATGCATTGATTGGAAGCTTATAACGCACCAATTGCACACGCAACCTTAACTTATACATGCTTGCATGCGCTTTTAAAGTATACGCCCGACATATATCTAGTAAATTGTTATGTAGCTACTGCCCAATTAAGATGAATCGAAATTAATTCGCCTTATATACACATGCAATTTAAATTTAAATTCGCGCTTTTACAGTTTAAATTAAGAGTGTATCGTAGTTATGCCCACTTTTTTCAGAAGAATTTTAATAAATTTTATATTTGCTGAAGCTATCACGCGGTCAAAATTTTTTTGAGAATTCCTGCATGATCTTACTGAAAAGGGCACGACCGGTGTATCTGGGAGATAGGCCATTCATAAAAATAGTCTCTTGTTACTTGCAAGCACTCATCCTATATAATATTAAATTATATAGATAAATTCTTATTTGACTTTTTAAACTAAAATTCTATTTTAGCTGGTTTATATAAGTCGCTGCAAGTGAGCCTCATGGTAGTAGGCCTATACTGATTGTGTTGTTGGTGGAGTTTTTGTCATGCAACTTCCTTCGTCGTTATGAGGACGAATTTATTGGTAAGGAACTTGTCTGTGATATATTCAGTGAACAGGGATGACAATTGCAACAATTATGCACGGGTGGCTGGCTATTGGAACCCTCAGTATTTTGTGAATATTCCCCCACTAGAGAAAATTGGATATTGGATAACCTATATATGATATATATAGGTAATATATATGTCTACTTTTCACTGCTTCGTTATCACGATATCTTGACATGATTGTGATGCCTTCGTTTCCAAGCACTTATATAATATCAAAAACTTACATCGTTCTAAGCTTACCATCTAAGCTCAATTTCTTGAGTCAATTAACTTGAAGACACAGAGTTTATGAGGTGTGATATTCTCCAAAATTCATTTACGAAACTATGTCTATATGTTATTGCATGCAAAATGGCATTTATGAAGTTCTTTGAGTTTGATTATAGTACAATTGTGCTAGTATGGTATCCAAAACTGCAATTTTGCTATATGCAGTTATCCAAAGCTTATTTTCAATTATCACGCATTTCATTTGGGCGTGAAACTGTTTGATTCAGCATTCCAGGAACCAATACGACATCCCACTAGTCACCCGTACAAAATAATTCAAAGTGGCCGCGTCTTATAGAAGCGAGCGTCGGGCAATTTATTATAGCCTATTTATAGATACTGTTAATTCATTCCTGGTTACTATGATTTTAAAGAGGTTTCCCTTGAATTTTACAAGATAGCGTACTAAAATTATTCATAATATATTCTTTGAACTCAGACACATGTGAGTAGGTACCATTTACAAGTGAAGATGCTACAACGCGCCTATTGTGAGGAGGTTTTTCCTCTTTCATCTTTCGACGCACCGAGTACAGTCTTAATTTGGCAAACTATAATGTTTCGTTTATCTTCATCCTTTGTAGTAGAAATAATGTACTGCATATTCTTTGCGTGTTTGAACTGAGACACAGGTATTTAACTGCGGGGTGCGGAGATTGCAAACGTAATTGCAAATATTGTAATTGCAAATACAAAATAATTTGTTAAAATTCAGAATTAAAAAGTATTCTCCGTCTACAGTCGTTATAAAATGCAACATAATGCCATGCACAAGTTGTATGATATATAACAGGATATTGAAGAGTGCATGCTGGAGTATTAAATTTAAACTCTTGACCCTCTAAATTTATATGTATACCCTTGATCCTTCAAAAATGTTATCAAATTTGTTATGATATGGTTTTAGTAGGTTATATTAAAAACGTTGTTTAACTAGACTTTCACAAATTTCATTCTGTTTTTGAAACCTTGTTCCGGTATACCAGTTCTACTGCCTGGCACGAGTTAATCCTCTGCATGAGTTTTGTTTACTACTTTATGTTGGAAACAAACGTTATCAATTTTTACTGAAATTCTGTGCAAATTACCATTCTTCAAACTGATATCAACAATACAGCCCATTTTTATATCAGTCAGGATGATCACCCACGGACGATGAGACGAAGCCACGCGCCCGCGATTATTGATGAACTTTACGCTTTCTTTTCCTTTCCTTTAGTACCGTCGCCGTGGGCTTGCCTTATTTGCCAATATTCGTAACATTATATGATCAAGTTTGAAGTTCCCCCAAAACTCATTTTCCTTAAAGAAATTTTGCTATATACAGGCGTGCATGTTTTAGTGATTGAACTGAACGCACTGAATGGTCGCTTTTAATCATTTAAGTATTTTTCAAGCATGTTCATAATGTAAAAACAATCCGGAACACAAATAACTTTAATGATTTTACGTTCTGTATTGTTGAGTGGAAAAGTATCTATCATTGGAAAAACATGAATTGAAACTAACGGCTTTTTATCCAGTTTTTATCGCGTCGTTTTATACTTTGGCGGGTATACTTGCACTAAAGTAACAAACGCAACTGATCTTACAAATCTGATAAAACTGATATCTTACAAAATCTTGGAAAAATACAATATATTTGCAAGAAATGTTTGTTATTTCGTTGTCGTCATGCAGTCGTTGTGATGAAATTTGACCAATCAGTGTTCGCTATTCACAACAGTCGGCTACATATTTTGAGATAAGTGAGGATGACATGCACCCATGAACGGTGAACCATAGCCATGCGCCCGCGATTGTTGATGAACTTTAGACTTCGCTAGTGCTTTCCTTTCCTCGGGCGTAAATAGCCAGGCGGAATTAGTACCCTCCCGCCGGGCTTACGCCGGGAACGGCGCTCCGCGCCGTTGGCTCGGGGATTATGTGCAAACAATCAATATTTTTAAACATTTGTTCAGCAAAATGCTTAAGTGCGTGAAGAACATAGGCGTACCGGGCGGGGGGGCGGGGGGCGGTAGCCCCCCCAGTTTTTTGGGCAGTCGGGCAATATTCGATTAACAGTCGGGCAATTTTAGGTTGTTATGAAAAAAAATCGGACAAATTGTGTCATTTTTTTCGAAAATTTAGCCAATTTTGCGGCAAATGTAGTTTTTTGGTATGTCCGGAAAATTTTTTTGACCTCTTAAATGGTACACTGACCGAATTTTTTTTGGCGACGGGGGGGGGTCGCAAAAAAAAAAATTCCGGGAAAAAATTTTAGGTTTTAGTCGGGCAAAATCACGAAAAGTAGGACAATTTTACGAAAAGTCGGGCAATTTTCTTTCCGCCCCCCTAATTTTTTCCTTCCGGTACGCCCATGGTGAAGAAATTAATTATTGGTTGGCAACTGAGGGTTTCAGCTTACTAATACCAGCGACTAACCATTAAATTTTGATTAAATTGTTAATAATTACTCTGTTGATAATTTGTCTGTGAATATTAATGATATGCATATTATTATTCTACGTGTACAGACGAGAATGGATGATTCCAGTTGCAGACGGAATTTTGATCTAGACAAGAAGAACGAAATCCATTACCATAGCTGGAAAGAGCATCTTAAAATGAGTAAAATTGCCCTGTGAAGTTCGCAAATTTTGTATATAATTATTTGCATTACGCGTGGGTAAAATAACAATTTGGCGATGCGATGGTGTAGTGTGGGGTACGTGAAACAAGACAAACAATTAAATGAAACTACTAATTTATAAATGTAAGCCCTGGCCGGATGTAGTCGGTACAAGACTCGCTTGTCACGCCACCGAATTTTACAGTTTCAGAATACCCCGAATACTTGAAAATTGCGATGATATACGTGATAAAATGAAACAAAGATTATGAAGGGGATAAAATTTGCAGGCAAGCATTGCTTCTGAACGATAACTGTTGGTGTCGAATCCGTATATTTACTGCTACAGATAATAAAAATGTCAAATTCCACAGTTTGATGCATATATTTTCAGTAATTTTTGTGCTTTTTCTTTAGATACTTTATTGGTTCAATTTTGGATTATGACTTTGAAACCACACATAAGTTTGTTTATTGTTTCGACGAATCAGATTCGTTTTATAGACGTTTTTATTTACGTCAGTATATAAAATGTTGTAAATTAAAGTAACACTACAATGCAATGAAC
This sequence comes from Paramuricea clavata, assembly GCA_902702795.2. Lineage (NCBI taxonomy): Eukaryota > Metazoa > Cnidaria > Anthozoa > Malacalcyonacea > Plexauridae > Paramuricea > Paramuricea clavata. Next base: position 25,992 of record CACRXK020002927.1, on the reverse strand, counting down.
GTAGTATTTCATTAGACATCTGCACCACATTATGTTATGCTGTATACATGAAGGAAAACTACAGCTTAATAATAGTAGAAGTTTTTTGTTTTGTATAGGTAATAGCATGGTTTCGAGTGCAATTTGAATTGGATATAACATGCACGAGTGAGTTTTTCAAAGACCTCAAAATAGCACGAGTCCGAAGGACGAGTGCTATTTGAGGTCTTTCAAAAACTCACGAGTGCATGTTTATCCAAATTCCACGAGAAACCATGCTATTACTTATTAATAATTTACATGAAAATGTTCGAGACAATTGTAGTTTTAACTTACGCGTTTATAACGAACATTCCACTGGCAAAATTTTCCTGGCTTTGTTATATCACATTATACAACGCTAACAGCTTAAAAATTCCACTCAACTATGTAATTTTTGTTAGTCTTGTGTAAGGTCAATGCTTTTCCATTTAAAAATAAAGATACAGTAAAAGCCATATTTTCCACGCGAAGGCAACTTTTACTTTGTGTAGTGTGGCGCCATGTTTGTTTTGTTTTGAAGCAATCTGTGACCGTTACTTCTTTAAACTAAACTGCTTTAAAGTGATTGGTTGATTTAATCATCACAATGTTTTTCCAACAATCAGATCAGTTTGTTACAGATTTTTGCACTGTGATTACAAAGAATTGCACTATGATTACAGAAAATTGCACTGCTCTTTGGGATTAACTGCACTGAAATCAACCAATCACAGTCGAGCAATATCTTTATGTATATTATTAGTCAGGAAACATCACAGCTCGTACGTCGATATGGCATTTGAGTTTTGTATAACCGGCCGAGGCGAAAGTAAATCACTATGCAGTCGGGAAAACTGAAAACTTCTTACTTCTTTTTTTCTGTGTTGGTGTAATGTACGGCAGGTGAATATGATGTTTGTTATGTTACTCTGAGTGTATATCCACACCGGGCAAGCTTGAAATATATGCCTGACCACGGTGCATGGGAATCGAACCTACGATCTTTGGAATACTAGCCCAATGCTCTGCCAACTGAGCTACGCAGTCTGGTCGGTTCGAGTATGTGATATTTCGGAACAGAATCTAGTTCAATGTATACACCTTGTATACAAAATTACACGCCTCAGGTGTGTACGATTACACATCATTGGTGTGTAAAATTACACACCTTTGTACTTATTAATAATGTGCTATTTTACACTCCTTTTCCGCAAATGCACACCTTTGCTCATTACACACTTTTCAACCCTACGCATGCACCTTTCCTAATTTTACCGTGAAAGCGGAAAAAGCACGAAAAAACCTATTTATGAAACTATATCACTTTTGTGCATAAACAGGTTCCGCAAGGTTTTATATTTGTGTTTATTCATATCGAACTAAGTCTAATAGCGTATTTAAACTAAATATTAAAGGCAAAGCCATATTGTTCAAGGCGAGAGAAATTTGTGCGATCACGCATGAATCTTTTCGAAGATAATTTAGACGATTTACAGTTTATCGACAACTAAATATTTTTGTTTCAACAACATGAAAACACTTCGTTTAGATTGAAGAAAAACGAAACCCGACGAAGAATGAACTATCCATATCATTTCGTAATTTCATAAGATATTAGCAAAACAGTTTAATACGTTCGGAGCATGCAAAAATGTTTTATGAGTAAATTATATTTACGCGAAACTATATACTTTGTTTTTACAAAGCTACACGATTTTCACAGTTTTCGTAACTGCGCATGAATATTTGCTTTGAGCACTTAATATTTAAAAATCTATCCTCAAACTACAATTTAGACAGCAAGACAGAACGTTGTGTTAATGAAAACTTAGTTTTAGCTACTGTATGTTTATACTTGGTAGTTTGCACTCCTACTCAAATTCAACATGGCAGATTTTTAAGGGCATCTTTGTTTTCAATTTGGACACCGGTCACGTGACCAAGCACGCATTCTAGGTCTAATATTTCTATGGTATAGATGTTATTGTTGATGACTGAGCACGTTGTCGTTGTATTTGCCAAACTCTCTGTTGTCTGGGCAACGGAGGCGGCAGCCCGTGCTGGCCCCGTCGCTCCAGCGTCCTTGTTCTGATATAAATGTTAGTGCTGTTCATCCTATGCCACTGGCGAAATTATATCCTCCAAAATATGGACAGTGGGTCATTTTTAAACTCACACTACTTACCCGCATTCTCAATTGAGCGATTCTCTTTCGTTTCACCCATGATCTGTCAATTCATTGCCTGCACTTAGCGAATGTTTTGAATTTTAATAGTACGTACACGTTATCGTTACTATTATTATTATTATTTTTCCATGCGATTGATTGATTACCTTAGTAGTATAAAGGCTGTGTGTTGTGCTAATAGTTCGTCCCATGCACTGATTCTTCGTCAGCATAGAAAAACTTTCAGATTGAGTGGCTTCACCAGAACATTTTCCATAAAATATATACAGGGCGCATAAAAAAATGCACAGTTCTAAAATGTCTACTAACTGAAAATTCCTCAAACATTTTGGAAACTTCATGTTAGTATGATCATGAGTAGTTTGGCATCTTCTGGTATCTCGATCACAAAATTATTCTGAAAGGTAAATCACTGCAATCGACCAACGAAAAATTCGTTGGTTCGAACGGGATTTGAACTCGAATCTTCGGGTATCTAGACCGCTGCTCTACCTATTAAGCTATCGAGTTTGAGCTATCGAGTTAGTATTTCGTGCAATTTCGTGCACTAAAATTGGATAAGAGTCGCTACCAATCCCACTCTATAGCTCAATATGTAGAGCGGCGGTCTAGATACCCGAAGATGCGAGTTCAAATCCCGCTCGAGCCAACGAATTTTTCGTTGGTCGATTGCAGTGTCAGATTAATATGAAACTAGAATGTTTATTAACCACTGGTTTAAAAAGGCTTAACAACGCGTCTGGAGTGCATCTAGGAGGAATTGCATGATGTCCTCTTTTGTTATGTTTGTGTAATAGAAATATTCCTTCAGTTCATGGACACATTTTCTTAAACAGGCGTTTAAAAGCCATTCTGTACCTTTCATCAAAACATGCATAAATTATTAGATTACAAACACTGTTTAACAATGGCAGAATATCTGCTACTAAAGCTTTTGCCACATCACTTTGGACAATGAATTGAATGGATTGTGGATTGTAAATAGAAAGGATCGTGAAAATGAAGAAAGGACCCCAGCAAATGATAAACGCCCCCACGACAATGGCCATCATGCGGATATTTTTGAGATCCTGATGAAAGGAAGTTCGTCGTGTTGAAATTTGGTTGGTTTGACCCAATTGGCCATTTCGTGCCGCTTTTCGTCGTTTATGAGCAACAATAAGTATACGGGTGTACATGATCAGTATTATGAAGGTTGGAAGGAAAAATGCAGATATCGCAACAACTGTAAAAAATACGTCATTATGATTGGTGCATCCATGAAGAGTAATATGGATGCCACGGCTTCTTTCAAAAGAGAACATTGCAAATGTAGCGTACGCAATGGAGATCAACCAAATTACGACAATCAGAATGAATGATTTCGAAGTTGTCATCAGCAAGTTATACCGAAGTGGCTGGCTGATTTTCAGATATCGATCGACACTTATCAACGTCAGTGTATCAATCGATGCTGACTCTGCAAGCACATTAATCCAAATGTAATATCGGCAAAGATGTATCGAGGTAATGCCAGCTTCATGAACGTGATAACAAAATAGACGTTCTCTGACCAAAAATATATATTTATTACAAGCTTTCGGCTACCAATCTGTAGCCTTCAACGGATACACTCATACACGTTGAAGGCTACAGATTGGTAGCCGAAAGCTTGTAATAAATATATATTTTTGGTCAGAGAACGTCTATTTTATTATTATGTTTCATCCTGGCCGCGCATCTGCCTCTATTTTTTCAAGTCATGAACGTGGTTGTACAAATGAAAGGGGCCAAATAAAACTCCAATCAAAAGATCAGCGACTGCCAAACAAGCAATAAAATATTTGCTTGGTTGATGGGTACTTCTTTCCATCCACGTCGCAGCCAAAACCATGACGTTTCCCAAAGTTGCTACAATAATTATCAAAATTATTAAACACATTGTTGTGTACCACAATGGATTTTTCTCCAATTCAATTGCGAACAACGTCTGATTGCTTTGGTTAGCAGCCATAAAAACTGAGATGTAACTGCTTGATAGCGTATCCCTGTGCAAAAAAGTAAATAAAAAAAACTAAGCCCACGTTTACACTGTAACGGATTGCTTCCCGTAGCGGCGCGAAATATCACCTATTCGATACGGAATGTACAACTTTCGGATTGAAAACTTGCTGATGAAAATCATTTATATATGTCATTATAAAGTTTGCATGGGTAAACAATTAATAATATCAAAGGATAAAGTGTAAACGTGACCCGCCTATAATTTATCAATTCCCTGTATAGCAGCTATTCTTCTATTTTTTACAAATGACGTATGAAAATGATAAAATAAAGCCTTGAAAATATTCGTTACATACCTGAACGTGAAGGTGAGAAAGGATGATTAAAAATTATAGAAATGTTTATAGGAAAAGTATACTGTGTCCGCATGCAATATGCGATACTGCCTTATCAGCTATGATTATGCTTAAGCCAGGCGCACACACTGCGATTTTAGTCGGCCGATTCAGGTTTAGATGGATGTTTTCAGCAAAAGCAATCAGTGATAGGATCTGTGGGCTCATCTACAGCGCCAGATTTGCCAATATCATACACCTAAACCTTAAATCGGCCGACTAAAATCGCAGTGTGTGCGCCTGGCTTTAGACTAGAAATATATGCATGCAGTAATCCCTCGCCAACATTAAACATGAAGTATTCAGAAATGACCAAGCAGTGTTTCCACAAGCATCATTCAAATTTCCTTGATTTTGCTTTAAAATTTCCTTGAAATGGGATGTAATTTCCTTGAAATTTCCTTGATTTAACCGAAGTATATTTCGGCAACTAGAATTCATCAATACTTATCTAAAATAAGACAGAAACAGAATGGTACATTTATTTCGTACAACTCTTAGAAACAAAGCCTTTACACAACAATTTTGAAAGCTTTAAAATGTAAAATACTAGAGTTTTAATATTGTTCTCAATAGTCAACAAATTCACATGACAAATAAATTCATATAAATTCGCCTGCACGTAGCACGCTACCTGATTTCCGCCTAAAATTCAGGTTGTGTGCAGCCTACTTATAATTAGCTTAATTAATAATTCTAGATTCTACTGACTCGGTCACAGGCTCCTAAAGAGTTTTTTTTATTTTTGCACGCGGACATAATGGTTATGAGCGAAGGAAAGTAATATAATTTAAAATTAATCAAAAGGTTCCTGAAAGAATCTTCTGAGCATTTTAGTTGACTCAAAAATTCCTTAAATTTCCTTAGAATTTTCAAAAATTCCTTAGATTTCCTTGATTCCGTATTTTCCTTGAAACGTCTTTTTTCGAACAGCTGGGAAATTTGTTGTCGCTGTGCAGAAAAATTGCTGGCGCACGCGATATTTTACAATAATTCGAAAATTTGAAAAAAACAACACGAGTGAAATTTCAACTTATGATTTTGCATTTTTAAGACGGCGATCAAGGAAATTAAATTGTTGGAAAAACTTCACTAACATCTCATGTATGGAAAGCATCTACATTACCAGCAATTTAATTGCGGATTTATTCAAAATTCAGGCGATAAAGTGGCCTGCGAACAGGCTCTCAAGCTGAATTGAGAGCCTGCATCGATGACTAATGAATTTGAATATCTGCCCCGTAACGTTCGTTTTTCTAAATATGGAATGTCTATCCTTATATGGTGTTGTTTACAACTTTCGTGCAAACTAAATTTAGACCGTGCAAACTAAATTTAGACCGTACAGTTTATACTGTTTTTCAAAATATAAGATATTCAAGCAAATATTCAAATGTTTTAAATACTGTTTTCTCAAAACAGAAACATTTCGTGCTTTGAGATAAGATAGCCAAGATCAATTTGATCAGATAATGCGTCTTTTATGCATAGTTCAGCACTTGACATATATAGAGCTCAGCGGAATAATATAAATTACTGATAAATTATAGCATCTGACCAATGAGAATTTCGCGTCACGATTTGAGACGCAGATATTCAAATTCATTAGTCATCGATGCAGGCTCTCAATTCAGCTTGAGAGCCTGTTCGCAGGCTAGCGATAAAGTTACATAGCTTGGAGTCGTGTTTTGTAGTACGCTACATTCTTCTGTTGGCCGCAAGTTTAAAACGTCCAAACTAAAATATTTTTGGGCTTTTGGGCTCGAAATATTATCAAAATGAAGAGAGAAGTGAGACGAATCCACTGGTATACGGCCGAAAAAGAGAAAACCAACGATACCAAAGTTATCAAGGGTCAACCATATTGCATTTTATATAATTTTAGGTTTGAGCGATTTGTCAACAAATAATACAATTTCGCTTGGCTTTCAAAGACAAACGCCATAAATCGCTAGAATACTGTTGTCAGTTGTTTAGTAATACAGTTGAAACCCGTAGGTACAATTTCTCATTCATATATAAGTACAATTTCTTACGTTGAGTACAATTTCTTATAAGTACAATTTCTTATATTTTTATCCGCCATTACTTATTACTATTATGCACCTATCAATGTTTTCCCCCTGAGGGGGTGCGGGCAACCCACGGGAATTTTGACATTTTTCAAATTTTGTTGTCAAAATCCCCACGGTTGGGCAAGGAATGGCTGTCAAAATTCCCCACTATATTCCTAAGGTCAAATGTTTTCCAATGCGAACATACAGTCCATACTGGTTCAAACTTGGTAAAAATTGAGACACTGTGTATAAAAGGCTATAAAATACCTTTTTCGATGAAACTTGATCGTGCTTCCCGCCATACTTGTTACCAGGCCTTTCAATGTCAAAACCGCGCAAACTTTCAAGATGGCGGATGTCAAAATTTCCCGACTATGGGAGTTGATGCATAGGTCAAATTCCCCTCACTAGGGCTTCATAGTGTGGTCAAAGTCCCCTGGGTCGCCCGCACCCCCCCCTCAGGGGGAAAACAATGATAGGTGCATTAGGCCCGTTTCATACGCCGTACTTCACATGTACCGAATACATTAAAAACAATAGATAATGAGGCATTTCAGTTCATTACCTATTGTCTTTAATGTATTCGGCACATGTGAAGTACGGCGTATGAAACGGGCCTTAGGCATTACAAATACAAGGTCAAATACAAGGTCGGACAAAGGGGGGAGTTAACCTTAAATATATGGTGTAAGGAAAAACGTCATAGTTCACTAAGTTTACATCAAAACCCCCACAAACTATATATTGGCAGAAAGCTTATGCCCTGAGGAATCTAAAAAAGCTATTTACTGCACACAAGAAGCCATATTAAGGTGGCTCTGGGCCGATTGCCAAATTTGTGACTAGGCTATATTCAAGAAAGGATTGCACATTCTGTATTTGAATGATTTGGCTCTTTTATATCTTAAATTAACTAACATATAGGGTTTACTGTTTTAAGCAGAGAGAATTTAGATACATTAAATAATGAAAAAGTTATGGCCAATCAGATTTTAGCACCGAATTATAAAATATTGAAACTGCCATAACTTTCAAAATATTTGCCATGGAACAAATTCCTCTGCTTAATTTAAAACACAAAGTTGACTGAGTGGAACAATCACTAAAAATTTTAGCCAAATCCATTGTAATCTACTCAAGATATCTTTTCTCGACCGCTGAAATAGTGCGAAATGAGAAAATGGAGTTTACAGTTTTTGTTACTGGTTAATGTTAAATATTTCATCATCTTACAAAGTTTAAGGTCTTTGTAAGTTCAAATAACCTATAAGATCCTTGTGAGAAGTAGCTAGAAAGCTGCTGCCTCATATGTCACTCCTTCAGTATTGCGGAGGGCCTCTTCCCTTCTGGTGCGCAATAGGCGTCGTCTCTTTTCCTTATCAGTGGCATGCAAATCAGACTTCTTCGCTTGATCAGTTATCTTGCTTCATCTCTTGGAACGTTTGCTTTTTCTTCAAGTGATCCCATGATGCCTTCAACTTGCTTGTAGTAAGCAGGCCTAGAAATACAAGGCATGTTAAAAATGCTGCAACAAGACGCCAGACCTTCGTAATCACTGCCAGTCTCCACTGAGTGATAAACAGCACACCTTCCCCGAGTAGCAGCATATTTGACCAATTATGTGAAACTGCTTGACTCATTACATGAATCACATCCCAACGCAAACTCTTTCATGAGACCAGAACGTTTTTCAGGGACGTCTTCAAGAGTCATATTTCCTTAATTCTGACAGGGTCAAAGAACTGAGTATCATCTCAGGAATATATTAAATTATTAACACAATCTACAAATAATTAAAATTAATACAAAGGATAAATATAATGCATATATACTTTTGTTTGAATACAACTTATCAATTATAAACTTATATTAAAAGGTAACTGGATTGAAAACATAAAAAAACTTTTGAAGGGAATTTTACCTTTGAACAGCACAAATCACTTGACAAAGGCTATTAGTAAAACACGGAGCACGGAGCACACGGAGCACGGAGCACACGGAGTACGGAGCACACGGAGCACGGAGCACACGAAGTACGGAGCAGTAGAAAAACGAAAATCCTTTATAATAAGGTATTACAAATTTTTGTTATTATTAACAAAGTTTTTTCGCGTATTACACGTTGGGGAAGTAGGAAAATGGGGCTTTTACTGAAAAACACATATGATGCAAAACCAGGCTGCCAAAAGCCATAGTATTTAAAATGGGATTGTGAAACTCGTTATCTTACATCTATCAAGCTTATGTAGTTATATTATATTCCGATGGGCAACACATAAAGAAACACTTACTGTAGAGAACAGCCGATATATTTCGTTACCCCTGCCAAAAAATAGCCAAGTATACTCATCTTTCAATGTAGCGGATCGACTGAACATTAAATCTTGTGATGAGAAAAGTGAATTTTCGGTTTATCCTTCGGCTCAGTGACCGGTGGCAGTGAGCTGTACGGCCGGCTAAGTTTAAACCGTTATACAGTACATCATTACTGCTTTCATTCTTTCAATTCGTTTTGAATATTCGGAATCATTCACAATATTATAAAACTGTATAAGATAGCTGTAGAACTATAAATGCTGTAGAATGAAATAAATAAAGAAAAGTAAGTTTTCAAATCGCGGTATTTGCCGATAAATCGGTAATCGCTACAGAAAAACAGAACAAATTACAGTATTAAAATCACAACAAACCGCGGAAGTGGGACAATTTTTGTATTTTTACTGTACGACATGTAGAACATGTACGAAATCCATACAGAAGTGTGTGTGTATTCAATACTTTTGAAACAACTAAATCAGACTTCGGAAAATTTGACCGTATTAAAGCTGCTTTTGGGAATTTAGATTTTAGGTCTTCGTTTTACATGTACCCAGACCAGTAAATATTTTTGAGTTTTGAATTTTGTGTATAAATCAACACCAACGCCTCAAAGGCGAAAAGGAGGGCAAGATTGTTAGAATTGCTATTGTAAACATGAGCAGTTTCGAGCATAAACATAAAATTGAAACGAGTAATTTTTACACATATTGACTAAATTCAGGAAGCCATTTAAGTGTACGCGTATTTGTTACAATTCCGATCAACTCTGCCGTGCAGCACGGCAGAGCCAGAGGCAGAGTAAATTGTAAACAAATTGTAAGCTTGTGAGAATCAAAGTTCAAAACTCAAAAATATTTACTTGGTACATGTAAAACAAAGACCTAAAATCTAAATTCTCAAAAGTAGCTTTAATACTGTCAAATTTTCCGAAGTCTGATTTAGTTGTTTCAAAAGTATAGAATACACACACACTTCTGTATGGATTTCGTACATGTTCTGCATGTCCTTTATCGGCAAATACCGCGATAAAACGTAGTTTTCTTTATTTATTTTATTCTACAGCATTTATAGTTCTACAGCTATCTTATACAGTTTTATAATATTATAATAGTGAATAATTCCGATTATTCAAAACGGATTGAAAGAATGAAAGCAGTAATTATGTATAACGGTTTAAACCGGCGTAGGCCTTACAGCACACTGCTCACTGGTCACTGGGACGAAGGATAAACCGAAAATTCACTTCTCTCCATGACAAGCTTTTATAATGTTCAGTCGATCCGCTACATTGAAAGATGAGTACTTGGCTATTTTTTGGCAGGGGTAACGAAATATATCGGCTGTTCTCTAAGTGTTTCTTAATGCGTTGGCCATCGAAATATAATATAACTACATAACTCATAAGCTTGATAGATATGTGACGAGTTTCACAGGCACAATCCTATTTTAAATACTATGGCTTTTGGCAGTTTTGCATCATATGTGCAGTAAAAGCCCATTTTTCTACTTCCTCAACGTGTAAAACGCGAAGAAACTTTATTAATAAGAACAAAAATTTGTAATAGTAAACAGTGTATTTTATTATAAAGGATTTTCGTTTTTCTACTGCTCCGTAGTTCGTGTGCTCCGTGCTCCGTGCTCCGTGTGCTCCGTGCTCCGTGTGCTCCGTACTCCGTGCTCCGTGTGCTCCGTGCTCCGTGTTTTACTAATAGCCCTTGACAAATGTGTTGCATTCTTGACACAGCTGTGGCCTGTGGACAAACAGTTCAGGCTAAATTGCTAATAACCCAGAATTCTTGACAGTTTTAAGGATTCTCAATCGTAAACTCGGACTCTGCATTCTTACTGTCACCTCGCACTTTCTTCATTGAGGTTCCAACGATATTTTCACCATCAACTTCGCCTGTTTGAGATGTCTGATACGTCACTACGTGATGAATTTAAAGCCTCGTCTTTCTTGTATCTTTGACGCCCCGAAACAGACAAACAGTCCCTTTCCTCTTTCTTTTATATAAAGATCTGGAGCTTTGTCCAACCATTTGTTTATGTTAAAAAGCAAAGATTAAAGAGCGAAGAATTTGACTTCTTTTCACGTTCGAAAATAGCATTTCCGTTGAAAATTTTGATCACAATTTTGGCATGGCAATGAGCGCCAGCAATCACCAAATTATAACAGCACCAATACTTTATGTAGTACACAACAAAGGGTACTATGTAAATCACTTGCTTTCGAAACGCTGGCAAGCGGACAATCAAGTTAAAGTGGCAAACAAACAAAAAATGCCATATTGGTTGCCATGGAAACGGGTAACAAAAATAAGATAATGCATATTAAAATCCTCAAAAGTAGGGGAAGGATTTTGATATTTTAAAAACGGTTTGGGCACATGTTAGCTAAGGTCCCAAAGTCATTAAATATGTAATATGTAGTTATTTATTAAAACTACGTTGTGCAGTTTAAGTTATAACATTTCACCTTGAAATTGTCTTTGGATCGTTTATATTCAGATTCAGTATATTATGATCGTGCACGGGAATTCCACGATCCAAATTTCGGATTTTCAGAGCCGTGCACCAAGTAAAACGCATTAAATAAACTAGCAGGAATGTCCACAGCTACACACAATCCAAAATCCATAGAAAACAGGTACAATTGGTTCAAAATTTTCACGAAATTGTTGAAAACATTTTGCCCACTCAACGAAAGTCCCCGCCATTTTGAAGGATCAAGCAGCTCATTAATATTCTATTTTGTGGCTATCGACGATCGGAGATTGGAGATTGGAGATTGAAGCCGAAACCTATACTCGCCCGGGGCACAGTGCCCCAGCGAGTAAAAAATAAAAAAACAAAATTTTCTTACATGTATGGAATTAAATTGGCTAAAAACTGCCTCGAAAACTGCAGTTAAAAATCAGTTTTAAATCAGGAAAACGGAGTAAAATAAGCCAAATAATGGTGTGAAAACTGAAAAGCACCATAAAAACAAAAAAGCGAAACAACTAAAGCAAAAACAAATTCCCAATTTATAAAAATACAGATTTGTTCAAAAAACAAAAAAAGTTTGAAATTAGTTGCTGAATTCGCAACGAAAAATACAGATTTACTCACACATACAGTGGGTAAATGCAGTAGACAGATCGATTAGATGAAGGAAATCAGGTTTACATGAAATAAATTAAGTTTATTTCGTTTTTTGCTCTTTTAAAATGAAGAAAAATTCGAATTATACTAGGGCTGTTCCAGCCTGCAGGTATAATTTAGGTTATATGAGGGAACGAAAGGAGAAATATATGAGAATACTAGCGGTATGGCATTACCAATCTGTGCTTCACATCACATTTTAACCCAAAGAAATCTCTGGTAAAAACCCCAACACCCCCCTGATCTGACCCGTCCCATAATCCTCCTGTGGCTTATTTAACCCTGAGATGAACTGGGCGGGTATAAGGGTGGGAATCATATATTTCTCCCTTCGTTCCCTCATATAACCTAAATTATACCTGCAGGCTGGAACAGCCCTAGTATAAGTCGAATTATATTTCGGGAACTCCGGTCGAAATATATGAGAATACTAGCGGTAGAGTTTAACACTACAATGGTGAACCGCCAAAAAGAACTTTATTATTTAGCTCTGTAGATACAATAAGTCTAAAGACCTGTTTACAATTAGTTTAACCCAACACGACCAAAGTTTGGTGTTGATACCATTGGTCTATAATAAAATTGTTTCGGTGAGGTATAATAAATGAAAGACACAACTTAGGTTGGTCCTTCATAATTCTTCTAAATTCAACCGTCATTGAGATGTAATGTTGGAAACAAGCTATCAGACATAACCTTTTGTCATCTGGGAAACAAGTATAAAACGAGTTGTCTTTGTAGTCAACAAGGTGAACGTTGGGGATCTGGGTTTTGGAGGTCGATTGTTTAGAACACCTCTCATCAGGTTAACAACATATGGATGTTGTCCGACTAGATAACCGTCGATTCGTGGATGGGTTGATGACAAAGCCGATCTCAGAACATTCATGGTTCTATATTCCAAACCGGAGGCGAGTGAGTCCGCCAAAAAGGTAAGGACGTTGCTCAAAGTTGATGAAATTGGATTAATTTGCCTTGTAGAACACCAGCGGCTCCAACGCTGCCAATTAGATTCGTAGGTTTTGCGTGTGGAACTACGAGTGGCTGAAAATGAGTAGTTTGCTAACGTTCGAGATGTGAAATACGCCCAAATGTAGACGTGGGTACATCGGTGAATTAAGGAAGGGTCGGTTGGATCCTTCAAGAGATGTTTGCTGTTTGGTAGCAGGACAGGTTAATTAATGTTGTACCAGAAGACTTAGTAGAAGAGGCCACCAACGCTGAGCTTGCCAAATTGGAGCTATCAAGAAGATCTCTGTCTGGTCCGACAAGACCTTTTGAGGACCATGGGGACCAAGTTGAAGGGAGGGAAAGCATAACCCGCAAGTCCCTTCCAGCTCACCGTGAAGGCATCCCAATGGTGAGCCTCCAGAAACTGCCTGGATTCGAGGTCTGCTTGAATGTCGATCTTCCCTGGAAGGTGGTGGGCTATGACAAATAAGTCTCTCTGCTTGCGCCAATCCCACAGTTATAATGTCAGCTCTAGTAATAGCAACGGGTGGTGCCCCCTTTGTGATTTATGTAAGTAACCGCGGTTGAATTGTCCATGTTCAATGACACTGTCATTGAACGATAGTTATGTTCAGTGACACTGTCATTGAACGATAGTTTTTCAAGAGAGTCTTCAGGCTTAGAAAAAACAGCTTTCAGTTCGAGAATATTGATGTGTAACAACTTCTCGGTTTGATAAATGCTGGTGACTGCCTCACCTCTGTTTCGAGGCATCGGAAAAATTGTTACATCCGGGGGAGGCACCGTAATTGGGCTGCCATTGATTGTCATAATATTCTGAAACCACCATTGGATTTCAGTTTTCTGTTTGCATGGAAGTTGAATTTTCGTAATTGTGATCTGAAGTGTGCAGGTTGCGAATAAGCAAAGCTTGAAGAAAACGAAAGTGAAAAGGAGCCTTCCAGATTGCCGGACGATAAGATTCTAGTAACCCCAACAGTTGAGCTATGCTCCTTAATGCAGGTTTCTCGATTTTCAGGATTTGACAACACAATGTTCGTCGTTTCTGCTTTGAACTGATACGTTTTGATTTTCCAGCAGGACCGAAAGATATGCTTCCTTTAGGCCCAATTTTGTCATGTAGTACCCCTGTTGTAGGCAGGTTTTTATCGAGGAAAGATGTTCCATCTGGAAATGTTATGTTTCTATGTATTGATTCAGTGAGCTTAGATCTATAACCGATCTCATACCGCCGTCCTTCTTGGGGACTTGGCAAAGGGGACTTTGCAAATTGCCCCCTTCGTTAACAGGTCTGACACCTCCTTGTACATAAATAAGTGTTTCTGACTCTAAAAGGAATTTTTAAACCGGCAACAACATCTAGAATAAATGGGACTGCTGTCAGAACCTGCCACTGTTCGAAGTGGTGTGATAATTTGGGGGCCGTTGGAAACGAGACTGGGGAGTACGAGAAAACTGACCCCTGTTGTTTTGAGTATTGTATTTAGTAGACTGAGAGAAACTTCTGCTTGGTTGTTTCGGGTCTTGGTTATAAATTTTGGGGGCCGTAGGAGCCAGATTTTTTGCCAAACCCCGTGATAGCTCGGCTTCCTTAGATGCAATTGAGGGAAAATCGTCTCCAAATAGCCATCGTTGAGCGTTTGGCAATGGCTGGTTTGCCAAATCAATTTTTGATTTGTTAATGGATGCAAGTACCTTCTTGCGGCGGAGTACCGATAATTGTGAGTTAGCCGAACCAACTAAACAAAGGGATTGTTCAACAAGCAACTTGAGCTCAGTAGGGCTAACAGGAAGGTTGTTTTCTAAACGGTCATGTAATGTGAATAATGGGCCTGTGATGTTCAACATAGCACGTTGAACAACAGCGAGCTCTTTATCTCGCTCCTGCACAAACTTTTTATTTTGATATGAAACATGAGACAACATTGGTGGATCTAGAGTAGGAGTAACGAGGGAATCTACCTGAGGAATAGCTTGTTCCTCCAAAATATCACAAATGTGATCAAAGGATAGTTTCCTTCGAAAATTTTTCTCTAAAAAATCCTTAAACTCCTGAGATGGAGACCACGAGGTCGTAACAGCTTCGGGGTCGTATAAACCTGGCTGACCTTCGCTAGCGTTGCTGAGTTCAACTGATTGTTGTTTTGAAGAATCAATTCTGTCGCCACAAATATCATCGCTAGTGTTTAGCTGTACGGCAGAGTTTGGTGGCTTAATAGCCTGCTCTGATGGCTCAATAGCCTGCTCTGGTGGCTCAATAGCCAAATCCTCAAAATTTTCAGGATTGTCATTTCCCGCCAAAATCGAAAGCGTGTCGCCGTCCCGGCAAGGCTCTGGTTGTTTTTCTGAGTGAGAATGTGTCTAAAACATATGAAAACATAGAGAGTGTCTAAAACATATGAAAAACAATAGGAAAAAGCGTCAAAAAGCAAATATTTTAGCCTACCTGAAGCTTACCTGTTCGCGTGTGAAGCACAAGGTAAAAAAGCCACAGGAGGATTATGGGACGGGTCAGATCAGGGGGGTGTTGGGGTTTTTACCAGAGATTTCTTTGGGTTAAAATGTGATGTGAAGCACAGATTGGTAATGCCATACCGCTAGTATTCTCATATATTTCGACCGGAGTTCCCGAAATATAACACAACCCGAGAGTCGCGGACCCATCACTTCCCGCCATTAAAATACAAAAAATGTTTGGCCGCGCGGGTAAGGAGACTGAGAATGACGCGCAAGAATGGCTTCAAAATCCTCCATCGTTGGCTTCACTTTTTGATTATGTAACTGACTGAAGTCAGCCTTCCATGTATATAGTTCACTGCTGAGTGTATCTAAAAGTCGAGGGTCGAGAGTCGAGAGTATAGGTCGAGAGTCGAGGGTGAAAGTCGAGAGTCGAGAGTAAAAGTCGAGAATCGAGAGTAAAAAGTCGAGAGTCGAGAGTAAAAAGTCTAGAGTCGATCGAGAGTAAAAAGTCGAGAGTCGATCGAGAGTAAAAAGTCGAGAGTAAAACGTCGAGAGTCGGCAACTGTCATCAGAAACAAAAGGGTCCTGAAGGGGTAAAATGGGAACTGGGATTGATCTATTTTTAGACTGGGAATTTAGATTTGGGTTGCTGGGACTGGGATTTGGCCACTGGGAATGGGAAATGAAGTACTCAAAAATGGGAATGGGATTGAGGTAATGCGAGTCGATTCCCAATTTTTCTGCGTTTTGAGTATTTTAAAATACAATTTTGATATGTTTTTGGTGTCTTTGGTCATGATTTATGTTGTTAACTATATTACTCACAGCGCTACCTGCGAACAGGCATACTCTGGCGCCCGCAATTCTGGGTTTTCTGATTATGCGTGTCTCAGAATGCTGCAAATGCCATTTCCGGGTAGCACCCCCCTAATTAAATATTTCATAAAGTGTCCGCCACTTGCTTAAAAGGTCTTAAAACTGTTTATTCTACCAATAAATAAAGGGTTTTTTTATTGACTGGGATTTCAATAACTGGGACTGGGATTTCTAATAAAAATCCAACTGGGACTGGGATTTGCCAAAATTTCAGGTGGGAAATGGGATTGGGACCCCCCTTCAGGACCCTCTCATCAGAAACAACAAAGTCAAAATATTTAACACAATATATAACCGATCCGTAACAACGGCTGATTATAGCCGTACGGGGGGGGGGCAGTCAAAATAAAGTCATGCAAATTATAAACGTATAAATTCGGGCAAAAATTGGGGGAAATAAGTTTAAAAAGAAGACAGTACATGCAATATGGTATTTGAAAATACCAGAAATAACGAGGAATCGACAAATAGGAAAATATTTTTGTCTACTTCCCAACGACAACTCGGGAAATTTAATAGTTACGCGGAAAATTTTATTCAGTGGGTAAAAGTCGGGTAAATTTTTTTCTGTCTCCCTGAGTTTTTCCCGCCTGTACGCCTATGACGGCTGAACTAATTTCACTTCCTGTGTATCGGAACATAAAGCAAACAATATTTGCGAAACATAATTTAGTATGCTCAAATTCTCGAAATTAAAGTAAACAAGAGGCATATGCAATCAAAGGAATAATCCAGTATAATATAAAACAAAACTTTCGCAAAAATTTAGCCACAACATTCAATAATAATAACTGTTATCTTATAACTAGTTTTATCGCTTCCTTATATATTACTGTCCATCCTTCCCGCTTTTACATGCACCTATTTCCGCGAAAAATTACTCATATGTGAAGCTACATATAAATACTAGGACTTTACAATAATATGCGAGACATATTACCACCCGATAGAGTCACACATGCGACAAAAGAATCCTATTTTTACTGCCTCGTATTTATGAATTCACAATTGTATGAATCGTTAGATTGTGATCAACGTGGATTTCTTAATACGCTCTCGTTTGATATAAACGTACGTTAATGATTGGAATAAGTGACATTTTAGTTACAAGCCTGGAGATGGCTGTCCAAAATTCAGCCGAGTTTATGTGTCAGTTAGAATGAAATGTGAAAACATTTAGCAAGATTGAGGCATCAAATGCGATATTATTTTCTTATCCAATCTTTTTTGTTCACGTTATTATTATTGACTGTTGCAACAATCAGGGGGTGGCGACTGGGGGGTCTTGGGGGTGCGCGACGCCCCCCCCTTAATAATTCTGAACTTTGAAAAGTTGGTCAAAATTTTTGAAAAGTTGGTCAAAATTTTTGAAAAGTTGGTCAAAGGAATTATTTAAATATTAAACGAAATCTTATATTATTTACAAAAAAAAAGGTCGCCAAAAAAAAATTTGGAGAAACGTTGGTCATTTCATTGAAAAAGTTGGTCATTATGGTGACGCCCCCCAAATCTGGAATCGTTCGCCACGCCCCTGGTAGCAATATTTATTGGAAAGTTTGTATTTCAGCCGTTGGTACTTGTTACGAAATGGCTATGTAAAGCTATATATAGATTGTGTTACTGTCGTTCCAATTGAAGTGTTGCTCAAACATTGATTCAATACATTACCTCGGGCTGACCAATTCATTTCATCAAGTTCCTCGATATATTCATACACTTCCTAGTATAATTGTAAACTTCCTGTTGAATAGTTTGAATGCACCAATCACCTTTGTTGTTTGTGCAACTAACCAATCATAAATAGAAAGGAAGTGACCAGAAATGATCAAATACTTTGAATTGGCTCTTTCACAGGAAGTGTATGAATATCTCGAGGAACTTGATCAAATGAATTGGTCAGCCCGAGGTAATGTATTGAATCAATATTTGAGCAACACTTCAATTGGAACGACAATAAACGTGGTTAAAAATATCTTGACTTTGTTGTTTCTGATGAGATTTGCCGACTCTCGACTTTTACTCTCGATCGACTCTCGACTTTTTGCTCTCGATCGACTCTCGACTCTTTACTCTCGACTTTTTACTCTCGACTCTCGACTGTTACTCTCGACTCTCAACTTTTACTCTCGACTCTCGACTTTTACCCTCGACTCTCGACCTATACTCTCGACCCTCGACTTTTAGATACACTCTTCACTGCTTTAGACTTCGCTAATGCTTTCGTTTCCCCGGGTGTAAATCACTGAGCTATACTATATTACTGGAGGACCTGTACGGGAAAAAAAAGTGAAGCCAAAAACATGGCGGATTTCGGCCTTTGCTGACGCAATCTCCATGACAACTGGTCCGTATTTCTCATGGTAATTACCACTGACCAGGCTCGGATCTGAGCCTGCTACAATTTCCACACACCCCTGGTTTTCTTAAAAAAACTTTAGGTTTTTGCAATTTTGCTCGGGTTTTGTAGTATTTTCTCGATATTTGAATGGATTTTTAAAATGCTTTCGAGAGATTTTTTCTAAATTTGGTTATTGGTTCAAAGATGTGCAAGTCGTACGTGTTATTCTTCCCTGGAAAGACAAAAAAATTCAAACCTCGCTGTCCTCGCAAAATATGAGCAAAGCCAAAGAGGATATTTGAATCAGCGAGCTATAAACAGGTATTTCATTCAATTTTATTTATGCTTTATCTTATCTCACATAAAATTGGTAGGCTTAACTTAAGCTTGACGATGAAATGCAATCTTTTTGTTAAGAAAACAGCCTGGCAAATCTGTTATCTGTATATTTCAAAATTTGGTTGCAGAAACTAAAACTTTTTGTTATCTATACTGTACTTTAGAAAATGGTATTACAGTAACTCCAGACGTTCCTTCAAAGCAAACGGTATGTCAGGTATGTGTTTAAATATATTCAGGTTTTGTGTAATATGTGCCAACTTTGCATACAAGGCTAATCAATGTCAAGATTTTTGGGGTACTATTTCCCAAAATACCCCCACCCCAAGAAAATGTTGCTGCTGTATGATGAAAAGGTGGTACATTGGCCATTTACAACACGTTGGGGGGGGGGGGCAGAGGGTTGTAGGGGTTATGAAAGCTCAGGTGGTACATAACGTCTATCACAACCTTTATAATTAACCAATTGAGCTGCAATGCACCCCACTGGGGAAGCTCTGCAGCCAGGGCCATACACAGCGGGGAGGCAAGGGAGGCAACTCACCCCGGAGAAAACTATATTCACGATTTCTAGAATATCATTAATTATTCTTTGGATATTTGGGACTTTTTCGACATATAGGCCTTAAACTCCCCCCTCCTCCCGGTGAAAAAAATCCTGCGTACGGCCCTGTCTGCAGCTTAATGGGTTTAACAATTTGGAACACCAGATATACTGGATGCATGGCAATCTGGCAATTAGTAACTACTGTATGTTGCTTCCCTTGCACTGGGAAGGTACCTTGTGTCCTGGCCACTTTTGATTATTATACCATTAAGCCTGATAATTGCACCAATGGTTCTGGTGTCTCTGGTTTGGAGTTGAGTCACATTGTTTTGTTTTTCCCATCATCATTTTTGTGCTCAAAGTTACAACATATAATATATTTGTGTTTATTCCAGAATTATCTCACAATTGAGACACCATAATCTGGCATTTGTCCTGACTCACTCTGGTTTCCCATTAACTCATAGAGTGGCTCTCCCATTGACAAGTAAAAGTAGGGCAGGCAAAATACAGTACCAAGCAAGATGTATGGAAATTGAAGACACAAAAGCTGGATTAATTTTGAACTATTTTAATTGGACTTCTTCAATACAGTAAAATTATCAACAGTGAATAATTTTAAATTAACACTAAAATTATTGTAATTAAGTATACATGATGTAGTGGAGTATGTGTTAACTTAATTCAGGGGTGGATTAATAGGGAGGGTGCACACCCCTGTTGGCCTTGGTCAACAGGGGTGCAATAAAATCAAATTCAGAAACATGGCATAATTTCCAAGGTTTTCCCTTTTTTGAAGTCAAACTGAAGCTCATAATTCAATGTCCATATCACAGGAAATAGCATTTCTACGGATCTAATTTTCAAAATTTTCTGGGGGCATATCCCTCAACCCCCTAGGGAGCTTGCACCTTTAGTGCTTGAGTCGTTTCGCTCCCACCAAAAAATTTCTCTCCCCCTAAAAAATTATAAAGAAACACTTGGCTGCTCACCCATCACCCCCTAGAAAAACCTTGCTGGATCCACCCCTGAAGGCTTTCAAGTAATACTGTAATAGCAGGCAGCGCAGTACTTATCATATCATGCAAATAATTATCATATTTAATTGCACAGATCCCATATGTATAAACAAACACGAGCATGCAATGCATTGTAGTTGACAATGATTCTTTAATT
This sequence comes from Paramuricea clavata, assembly GCA_902702795.2. Classification (NCBI taxonomy): domain Eukaryota; kingdom Metazoa; phylum Cnidaria; class Anthozoa; order Malacalcyonacea; family Plexauridae; genus Paramuricea; species Paramuricea clavata. The sequence goes on along the minus strand of CACRXK020002927.1, from coordinate 5,198 downwards.
TAAGTAACTTAATAATAAACAAGGTTTATACTTTTATAAGTTAATTATCATCACCATCATAGACAGATTTTCAAATTTTGCTTGGGGAGTGTGGGTGTGCAGAAAAGTGAGAAAGTAGTGTGCTGAGTAAGATGCAGCAGAGTATGAGGGCACAGTCACTAATGGGGACACAATTGGGGTAAGGTTGGGGGCAACGACCCCAGGATATTTTGAGAATATTGGCCTTGTTTTTTAGCCTTATTTAGTTCAAAATTCTTGTTCAATTATACTGCTGTCATTTAATCAAACCAGCATTTAAATTTCTGTGGTGGAAAAACTTTCTGAGGTGGTGAAAATACTATTGGGGGTGCACCCCCCCCCCCAGAAAATCCATCAATGATTGGCATCTGCATTTTAATGCCTTGTACGTCCCATGTTTTGTGATATCTATAGCCAATAATTCCTGCAAGATAAAAGACAACAATCATATTACACCAATATTATTACACATTCTTCCACCTGAAAAACAGCATTTATTACCAAAAATTGTGGATGCATGCTTCTTTTCATCCACAAAACTGCATATACACTTAATAAAGGTCTTTTTACATAGTACTGAAATGGTAAATCATTATCCACTAGTTTAATCTAGTTTCTTTGTAACCAATTTCATGAAAGTCAAGACAATCACAGAGAAATTAAGATAACAATTTGTTCAAGAGAGAGGAAGGATCCACAGTTTAAGGTTTACTAATTAATAAAAATATTCTTGTTGTAGTTCTTTGTGTATTCCGCTCTGTTGTGGAAATACATGTATAGTTTGAATATTGAGTCATATTCCAGAAAAATCCACACTCCAACTATACATGGAGGAAATTTATGCTGTCTGGAGGAGACGATTAGAATCTATACTCCTGAGAAAAGCAAAATACACTATAAATAGGACCCTGGCTTGCAACTTCACATTTCTTGTGTAGGGATGATGTGGATGTTTTCAGATAATTTTCAAAATCTTTGGGTGAGTGTGCCCCCAGAACCGCTAATAGGCTCATGCCTTCGGCAGCTCCCTCCAATTTCTTAATGACGCCATTGATTGTTCCCCCACTTCCGTTTTACTGGCTATGCCACTGCTCACAGTATTAAATTTAACCGTTTCTGGAGTCTCTTAATACTTGTCACTTGATTATATGACAAAATCTGATCAGTCAATTTATTGTATATGTGGGCCATTAACACTAACAGTCGTTAACAGTACACTACTATATGTTGATGTCATAACAAGTGAATCCAGTGTAGTGGCCCTGGCTATTTTGACCTCCTCTCTGGCCTTGCATGTGCTAATCCTGGTCTATATTTTAAGTGTATTTAAATTATTTTCACACCATAATCTGTGTAAGACACATTGCCAGGGATAAAACAAAACAGTAAATCTTATGACCACAAATTTTACAAGGTTTTTTATGTCCAATATTGAAATATTTGCAGTTCATTTGACATGATGAGTGAAGTCAAGTGAACAAGTGTTGAATTTTGACAAAATATTTTTATAATTTCGTTCTATCCGTCCCATAAATCTTACCTGTAAAAAGAATTACTCGTCCTTTATGTAAAATAAATTGTTGCATCAGCAAGCGGAGCAAAACGGCACTTTAATTCCTTCCAAGTTGTAAAAACCCCCAGCAAAATACGAGCTCGAGAAAATATTAATATGTTTTCAACTAAAAACACTGCCAAAACCAGGGGGGTGAAAACGTCGTCTGAAGCTCAGGATCGCGGTTGGTCAGTGGCAATTCTGTGAGAATTACGGACCAGTTGTCATGGAAATGGCGTCAGCAAACGTCAAAATCCGCCATTTTTTTGGCTTCACTTTGATCACAGAGGAGGTTGGACAGCAGGCCGCAAAGCATCATGGGCATTGAGCGCCTAATTCCGCGCGTGACTTCATTGACTGTTGACTGTCGAGGAGTGAACATCTCTCTGACTAAATCAATATGGAAGCTTTCGAACGACAAGAGTGTCAGGCTGTGATACTTTGTGAAACGAAACAGCATGTTATTGCTGTATTGTTGCGATCATCATTATGACTTGTGTTTTGCTATATCAAGTTTACCTTTTTTAAATTGCATGGGACGTGCTGTCATTTTAGCTTTATAAATAATCCGTCTGAGAAAAGGAATTGTGTTTAATTTGATATTCCCAATAGCGAGGTTCTTCTTTCTAAGTGGGATGGCGTTAAATCTCCGTGTATCATCAACGTGAAAACAAGCGCAGTATTTTAATAAGGTTGGTATACTACAATGCATTACAGTTATCGTGTTATTTTATAGTCAAATTTCCGCTTTGTTGTTTTTATTCTTGTACTGTATTAATTTTATAAATACACTGTACAACATTATGGCGTCATACTTGTGTTTATAATGCCTCTACTCTAGTTTGACCCTATTGTGTGTGTATATGTACTGTGTCACTGTGATAGATATGTACATGTTTTGAGTTAAACGAATTGTTTAATAAATTTTTGCTGAAGTATGATGCCTGTTTGTATTGGATAGATTTTTACATATATGTGCATACAGTATAGTTACATTGGTTCTCAGATGAGTCTGAAGGTATATTGTTATTCAGTTATTTGTATGTATTGTTTTATAAATTTTTGCTGAGTATGATGCCTGTTTGTATCTAGTTGTGGATGGTTGTGAGAATATAATTTTAGAGGTTACATGTTTGCTAATTTTAGAGATGATAATGTATCAAATAATAATTTTCTTGTTATGATTTTGTAGAAAGGGATTACTTGAGTGGTTGGCTGGTCTTGAGCCTGTTCAGGATGGATATGATAATGAAAGGGGTGACAGGGCAGCAAGTGATGACGTTTACAGGTAAACTACGTGAAGCGTTCCTCTTTTGAGTTTCTAAATTGATTGCAATTTTCCTCATTAATTTTGCAATTTAAAAAACTCCCTTGCAAATCCCTTGAGGAAATTTGCAATGTTGCTAAAAGCCAATTAAATTTTCCTCAGTTCCTGTTAGAAGTTCTTAACTTCCTGTTACAAGTTCCTAACTTCCTGTTCTGTTCTGGGCGTTGCAATTGGCTAACAAAAATAATCAACCAATAACAACGCTCAGAACAGAACAGGAAGTTAGGAAATTAAAACAGGAAGTTAGGAAAATTTAAAATGAAGTTTGTTGCATTGGAATATTGCAACAGCCGATAGGAATATTGCAAATTCCCTCAAGGGATTTGCAAAGAGTTTTTCAAATTTGCAAAGCTAATGAGGAAAATTCAAAATGAGTTAGGAAGTCAAAAGAGGAACGCTTCACATAGTTTACCTGTAAGTGAGAAGATGAAAGTGATGAGGAAGAAATCGCCCACGCTGTACCATTCAAGTGCATCAGTGCTGCTCGTGAGAAAAACTACCAACATCATTTGGAAAATTAGATTTTAAAAGGCATAATACCTCACTTTTCATGAACAAGATAAAATAGTGAATGTAAGAATATGGCCAACACCATTGAATCCAAGGGACCCAAGTGCAATAGGCAATTCCAGTTTTTAGTTTATTTTATTAAAATTTTTCAGCATAATCAGCTATATGATACCTTACTTCCTGCCGCCCCCTGCACACATAAATTAAAAGCTGGAATTGCCTATTGACTAGACTATGGAACTGGATGGACAACATGTTGGTTATATTGCTTTTGAACTATGCAAGTATTTGCACCCACTAATTGCTGCAGATGTCGTCGATGTCTGGTGGAAACATTTCTAGTGGGGTGCAAGCAGTACCACTGAGTGAGCTTTTTACAGGGGTTAGGAATTAGGGTTAAAGACTTTTGATGCAAAATTTTGGTGGGGTTAATTTTAAACACTTTATAAGAGGGGTTAGATAGATTCTACTTAGGGGGGTTAACCCCTCCTAACCCCCCCCCCAGTAAATCCGCACATGATTTAATCCAAAAATTTTCATAACGAAACCTGGTAAGTGGAGACTCAAGTGGTAGGAAAAAGCATGAGTGTATGTTGACAGATGTTTTTTTATATAATAAATAGCAACTAGCTATGTTTAGCAAGTTATTAGTACATTTATTTCAATTGGCTAACTTTTTTGTTTTTTTTCCAGCATTTTTAAGCAAACCATATGTTATAAATGATAACTGGGTATATCTAATTAAAACAATCTGTCATGTACACTCATGCAAATAAGACTATAAAGTACATAAATAACTGTAAAAATGTACTTTAGTAAATGAACAATTTATCCATACACTTGACCTACTTTGTGGGTATTTTTTTTGGTTAAAATTGATGCAACAATAAAACAAGAAGATGTCTATTTATATATGTTACCGGGACATAATAGATTCGTGAAAACTGTTTATTATTTTCTTTTATTTTGAACATGTACCCCAAAATACGAGGGCGACGTTTACAAGCTATAAAAGTTAATGCAATATAACTAAGTAAACAAAATATTAAAATACACACTTCCTGTATCCTACAATAAACATGCCGATTTATCAAATACAAAGTAATATATCTCCCAAAAGTTGATGAAACCATAAATATCTCCGTCTATAATCTCAAACTTAAGACAAATCATGCACCGTTCTAAAGCCTAGTTCTCATTCATCGCAAACTGTCACCGACGATCGGCGACGCTTATCGCCGATACTCGCCGAGCGCGAATGCACGAAAGTTCTCATACATCGGTGATCGTCGCAGATGACAGCCGATGTGTTTCGAAATTTCCCACCAAAGCACAAAATGGCCCCATTCAATGCAAAGTTCATTATTTCTGTCAAACTTCAATTGATTATTTCCTTGCTTGTAGAGGAAAAAACAACTTTTACTCATTTCTCATAGATTTTTCAAGCAGGTGGCAGTCGGTGATGGTCGCAAGAAACAAACTTTTTTGTTTCCTGCGATGTCATCGCCGATGGTCGGCGACGATTACGGACAATCGGCGATATAATTTTTGATGTGTTCTCATAAATGGCAAGCGGTCGCCGACGTCGCAAAGCTCCCATCGCCGACGGTTTGCGATGAATGAGAACTAGGCTTAAAGAACTATTTACATAAATTACTCAAAATGACCATACTTCAACAGCTATTACGATTAATATATTCATGCGTATATTTTTATACCTTTAACATGATTATAATACATCAATACTTCTATAATTACTGGATAATAACGTTAACTTACCGGGCAACTGCC